>JAODAG010062950.1:0-16694 GCA_027574785.1 Orphnurgus asper | reverse complement strand
TATATATATACATATATTCTACTTGCATTTCTCATCAGACTACTCTCTCTTTGAATATTTAGTCTGCCTAAGGATAATATCTCTCTTGAGGTATATGTCAATAGGTTACGCAAGTTTGTGAATGCAGCTTATTTCTGCCTCTGTCATCAGAATACCCAGAGATTTTCCTTGTGACGAAATTACCCCCTGGGGTAAAAAATTGTATTCTTTCTTCTTCCTGACTTTATTTATATCCTGTGACTCGAGTATATGGTTACATGCAGTAGACTTAGCTACCACTCGTAGTCCATGTTACGTCAGCGCAACTAATTACAACGCTATTTTGGTCTCGCACTTTCATTGAGAGAGATCGCCCTTGTGCGAATCACCAGCTTTTAATGTAGTTAGTCGCGACTAAATTTAGCATCCTTCCGAGTTATTTTGGTACCAGTGTGTGTAGTTTTAGATGTCTCTCTGAATTCTAAATTTAACCAGATTTTTGCCAACTGATTTTATTTTTAGGACAGGTTTCATTCAGAAGCTGCTGCCGTGGCCTTTGTCATTTCATGACGTTTATGTAATTTATACAGGAATGGGTTATCATGAGCTGGGAGGGATCCGAGAGGTTAATATCTTGCTTTATCGAACTGTGCAGGTATTCTATAGGCTATTTTATTAGATTAAGAATTGACTGTGTTGTGATTGAACACAGCGATTGCAAAAGTGTAGGATTCATGTACGTTTCTTCTGTGCAATTACCATTTATTTAAGCTAGGAGTGATTACAATATTTTGAAGAAATTCAATGGCTGCAACCATTTTGAAAAGTGTTCTATTACTTCGTAAGAAGGTTTGTGTCTGGAGGACACTTAAGCACTATAGAGATGCAATTAAGCAACAAACTGGATGAACCCTTGTAGAGCAAATAATCATTACTTACTATATAATCAAATATAAAACATTACGTTTAATATGTTTTGGATTAATGTGTAAGAATATTATGTGGCATATAAAGTCCAACATGTCATTGGACTTGGTCTAAAAGCAAAGACCAAGCTGTAATGTGACAAAAACAAACTATGCACACATCATGTTGGAGAATGGACTAAAAGAAGCCGCGACCCTCAGCCGGAGACCCTGACAAGGAACTGGCAGAAAGGGTGAAACCTCGAGCATGAACTGATACCCGGGACAACCTCTAAATCCTAAGAATATTTTTTCAAACTAAAGGAGATCCTAGGGGAGAAATCAATTCCACAGATTTTCTGTAAAACCATGCACAAAACTACTGTGCAAACTGACCCTGCCTGCTAGAGAACATTGTGTAAGCTAGACTGCACAACAAATTCTACTACTCAAGGAGATCAGATAACCCCCCCTCCCAAATAAGATGATCCATAGCAATTGCTGAGGCCTGGAAAGAAGGAAAATCTATGGTGGACGTTGGACAGAGGCTATTAGTGTTATACTGTAGGCTGTCTGAGTATTGGATGTTGTACTGGATGGAGTAGTGTAAGCAATGAGGATAATGTTAGGGGGGTACTGTATGTATATAGCTAGTAAAACCAGTAGGGTTTTGGGAAATCATGTTTCACGTTTAGTAAACTTTTTTTTAGTAAACTTTTTTAATTATTATTGTCATATAACGTTTGGTGTCTCTGCTTTCCCTTTTTCAGGACAAGACAGATCCACAGACAGAGGCTGATCGTAAAGCTCAGAGATGTATTGTTGCTTCCCTGGCCAAACGATTCCCAGGAGTTACTGTCATAGGGGAGGAGGTTAGTAGTCATGGATTTCAAGACATGTATGGGACAAGGTTTAGATGGTGTTGTGTCAGAAGTATCTTCAGATGAGACTGATCAGGCTGTAAAGGTTTCTGTCTTACATTTTCAAGTGATGTGGACAAACAACCCTTCAGTAGAAGAATTTTGTTAGTAGAATGGCTATACTGTATGTCATACTGTACCAGCCATACTGTACGGTACCTGTGTTTTTTAAGTGACATGGGAGGGCGTAAAGGGAATGACTTAAAGGGTAGTTGTATTGGTCCTATATTTTAGCAAGCCAAAAGGACAATGTTTCAAAAGTACTCTGTGAATGACAGGGGGTGGGAGATTCTAATCCAACTTGTCACCAACTGTTGGTACAGGAGATAAAATATCTTGAGGCAAGATGATGACAACCATCAAAGGAAGCAACAGCTTGACCTGTTAACTTTCTATAGCATCCTGGAAAGGGGTGCATACTGTTTCATGATAAATTTTTATTGGTACCGAATAGATGTACATAGCCAAAGACTTCATTCCGCTGCATGTCTTTCTGCCAAAATATTGTTTGGTAAAGTCATATTGTAACCTCTCTGTAATAGGCTTGTATTATGCTATTGTATCATGTTGAGATGAAATGATGTAATATAACCAACATTGTCCATTCAGTTCAACAGCAGGATTCTCACAGCTTTGTAGACTTAGGGTGTCCAAAGTTCATTTTTTATTATAAAACTGTAGAACCTCCAGGAGGGCCTGTCACATAGCTGCAAGGATATAGGATTGATGTTCCTTATAACCAAGTTACCCCCATGGGTTCCATAAATCTTCTTGTATACCCACAATCAGCTTCCATAGGTTGTTGGAAGGGTTAGCTTTGGTGATCTGCTTATACCTGGGAGCTGTCTGGTGGCAGCTCCCTGCTTCTACCCTGAATTTCTTACTTGTACTGTATCCTTACACTGTATAGTATGCCTGGTGTAGAGACTCTTGCCCAGAAACTTTCACCTACTGTATGACCCCCATCATTCATACTGACATCGCCCTATGGTTTCAACTCAGCTAGTAATGGTGTGTAAATTTGTTCCCTAAGAATCTCCTCCCCAGTACAATAATTGCATTTTTACTTTTCAGGTTCAAAACTTTCTTGGAAGGAGTTTTGCTAGTTATTTACTGGCACAGCTGTTCATGCTAAGTAATCTTTTTTATTAAATTGGGAAGGTTTTTTAGACCTTGGGAGTCTTGTGTGTTATGGGCCTAATCTTTGCGACAAAGCACTGCACTACTACTGTACTACTGTGCAAAACTACCGATCCTCATTAGAAAACAGTATGTAGGCTAGCTTAGCCAAACCTTATAATTGCACAATGGGAATAAGCAATACGCAATTTTACGAGATAATAAAAACAACCCAAAATAAGATGATACTTAACGCAATTGGTGAGGCCAAGAAATTTAATTAAGGGAACTTCGTCCATTTAAAGGATGATTAGAGAACAGTAAATATCTGATAATCCAAGATTGAGCTCCAGATTATAAAAATAGCATCACCCGAATGTGATGTCATAGATGTAGTACAGAGGCTATAGTTATACACAAGAAGATTTAGTAAGAGTTGCATGGATAAGAATATAATAGCTAGGCTAGTAATACCTCAAACGATTATGTTTTGGGGAATAAACTGCGAAGATCTATAATCGCCATGAAACATCCATTCTTGCATTTCTAATGACTTAACCTACTGCTCACAGAATACCCCATACCCCACCCACACACCCTCCCCCCCCCTGTAACTCGTTACTATTTTCTTCTGTGCCAAACCTCATGAATGTTTTTTCCATAGAGAATTAATCCCAAGGAATCGCCCCCGGATTTGTTTGGCCTTTTTTTAATTTTTACAGATACAGTATACAGTAGTGACTTTCATCCATGATTGCCTTGTTATCCCTTGAATATCTCTTTGATTTTTTCCTCATTTTAAGCCTGTGCTTAGTCCCTTCTCTCTGTGTTATGTTAGGAACCCTTTCACATGCCCTAGCATAATAGTCTAATATTGGATAGGTAAGTAAGTAGACAGTAGTCTGCTCGTGAATAACCAAACCAGTAACTTTTGGGGATTATGGGGCCTAAGCGTGCTGTTGACAGGTTTGTTGTGTTTCAGCTTAGCAGGTTGGTTGAGTTGGTTTCCTAGTATACTACTGTAGTTTTGAAGGAGTACTGTAGCTAATTATACCCTGGGGTTTCCCTTTCCTATGGACTTAGCTTACTATAGCATTTATATCTAGTTATCACCTGGGTAGCATCTAGATTTTCTGGTGGTATGTCTTTATTGCTGTCATGGACCAGGTGAAGGTTTTACCTTCCTTCAGTGTGTGTAGTTAGGTTACAAAAGCAAGGTTCTTTCAAGTTTCACATGACTTTATAGTCTAAGTGGACATTATGCTATAGTTGTCCTTAGGGACAATAGGGACCACATAGGATGCTGTTAGCTAGGGTATAGTGGTGTCATTGCCAAATGTACATTGTAGTTATAGTGCAATAGTGTGCAGGAGACAGGTATGTAGCTTGTAAATAGCCAAACCGGTACATTTTTGTACAGGGAGCACAGCCCTGAACTCCTGAAGGCACGTAAGTAATTCAGATGTTCTGTAGGTTGTACATAATAGCATAGGGTAGAATCAGAACATTGCCATTTAAAATTGATGCATGATACGTAGGCCTACTGTTCTTTTGAGTGATTATAGGCCCCATAATCTTTCGTTTATAGTCGTGCAGGAAATTGTGAATGCCCCTTATTAAATAATTATGAGATGATGTCGTATTGATGTTTGTTCCTTTTCCCGATGTTATTTATAGTATAATAAATGCCTAATAGTAGGCTAATTCTGCCTATTGTTACCATGATTGTTACCTGTCAACACTTTTAAACGTTATTCTCCGGTTGGTTTCTCCTTTCGAAATCAACAGTGCCATCAATCATTATATTGTGTCTTAAAATCTTAACAAATTTGTCTGAAATGTTTCCTAATAGAGATCTTTTTCATCCATTACTATAATGACCTTTAGCTGTACATGTACTAGAATTTTTTCTCTTTTGAATATAATTATATCACTAAATTAAAAGCCTTGCTGCACTGTGATTGCTGCTAATGGGTATACTTGTACCACTTTGTTTGGTAATCATGAATTTGTGGTGATTTATTTTCACCCTCCAGTCATCCTCAAGTACAGTACTCTCCCAAAGCAGGATGGATGCCTCGGTTTCTTTGAATTCCCAGGGTCTAGCTCTCGCTGCATCTCTCTGTCAATATATATGATCATATTACTGAAGCAGGATCGATTCTACCAGGTGTTTGCGCTCTTCTTTGGTTAACACATTAATCGTTATCCGGCGCATGCTAAGGAGTCAGATACTCCTAACCATTCAGCTTTAGCCCAGAAAAGAGCAGCAGTACTGGAAGAATTACTTTAGGCAGATAATGTGGAATTACTTTGGTTTTCATTTTTGGATTGGATATACAGTATATATAGGCTATAGGGAGGAATTTTTAAGCACCTCTGCAACAAGAATGAAAGCTCTGGCATAGTGTTTTCTTTACCTTGCCCTAAAGCTAAGTAAGTAAGTGTTAGATTTGATGACCAATCTAGGCTGAGGCCACTGTGCCATAGAACAAATGGATGACTAAGTTTTCTATATTTCCATAACTGTATGGGTTATACCGGCATACAACTGACATATGAACTGGGATTTGGGTGAAAATTCTCACTTTCAAAAATTATAACCCGTCCTGAAAAGTTGATTTGTGAGTGAAACAGTTCACTTTCAGCATTACGCTGATTTGAATTATACTCATAATTGCATGGTACAAATATGTAGTATCTGAAATTGTTACTGGACAACATAGTAGGTAGATCTTTTTGAAAACATTAACAGCAGGTGGGTTGCAGGACCGTAATCTTTTTCAACGGGAAGTGTCGAGGATGTATCATGGCCATGGAGAATGATAATCTCACGGAGGATTCTCTGTAACTGTAATGAGCGGAGGATATACTGTAAGCTGTTCCGTTCATCTGTTGTCGGCCCCAGCCAGCACTTACAGTAGGTCTGTTGTCAGGTATCTTGAGCACCGACGATCCTCCGCCAACCTGCGCAACTAAACCAGTACAGTATTGTGTAGCGAAATTGCATAATTGTTCAACTGACTCACAACTGTGATGCAAAGCCCAACAAATAATTCCCGTGGAGAGAACTTTCCATTTGACAGATTTTAGTCGCATGAAGGAATGGATACGGTAGGTTCCAATTTGCAACTGCAGCCACTAAATCAGTTTTAACATTTTTAGCGATAACTTAGCACACGCACCCCTGCAGCCGAGTGACTTTGCTGTCAGGAACTTTAGACTACATCAAGAACCCCTTTCATGATTACAAGTGTGCACATGTATGCTGATATATAATAGTCAAAGCATTGGAGGGAATAATAAAAACACTTCCTATACAATTAACAAGGTTTTTAACCAAAAAAACTTGAGAAAGAGTTGAGGAGTCTATTCCAGCCGAGAGAGCCGAGGAGATAATACCGGCTCTGAGCAAAGGAAGTTGCATACCGGCTCGGGGAGCAGAGGAGTGGATGCCGGCTTGGGTACCCAAAGAATGTATTAGGCCAACCCGCTCAGGGACCCGAGGAGAGGATACTTTCTCAGGGAGGAGAGGAGAGGATACCTTCTCAGGGAGGAGAGGAGAGGATACCTTCTCAGGGAGGAGGGGAGAGCATACCTTCTCAGGGAGGAGAGGATACCTTCTCAGGGAGGAGAGGAGAGGATACCTTCTCAGGGAGGAGAGGAGAGGATACCTTCTCAGGGAGGAGAGGAGAGGATACCTTCTCAGGGAGGAGAGGGGTAGATACAGTACTTGCTCTGGAAGCCGAGGAGTGGATACCAGCTCATGGAGCATGTTTCCACCCTATTTGACTAGCTCACACAGTACTGCAGAATGTCCTAGGCTGGAACCTGGGTTTTCCTTTTCACCCCTTTGTGGTCACGACATCCCTGGTTCCAGAATATACGAGTTAGACTTCTCGTAGCAGACCCGTTCGCTCTACCCTACCTCTACAAATAAGGAGATTATAGCACCAATCTTCTTTCAAAAGAGACTTGTGTTTTGTTTTTTATAGCCATTCAATATAACTGCATGATCCATGGTCACAGCAAGGGTGGAAGTCCAAAGTCATATCCTAACAATCTTAACTACCCATTGTGACGGTCAGTAATGGTACTAACATTATCTTAACTACTCATCATCAATCTGCAAGTAAACATGCAAAACTCTATCAAACAAACTTGTTTGATAAAGTAAAGATACAGTAATCTGATGTAATGTAACATTACATACTCAAAATCTTTTACTGTACCTACATGTGCAGTATATACTGTAGCCTCTGCCCTATATACTGTACATACAGTATCACTGGGTACATATCATACCCAAAGGTTATATCACCTTCAGTTTCTGAGAACATTTGAGTATCACATCCCTGGAAATTCCTTCCTTTTTTATACTTTTCCTATATTACGGAACCTTCTGAGAAGAATTTCCCTTAACAGGCTCCTGGCCTCTCAGTTCCACTAAGTGTCATCTTTATTAAATTTTGGAGGTTTTATGTTCTCTCCTAAAACTTAGTATAGTAGCTCAGTCTAAGCTAGCATTACTACCACACTGTGCTTAATGGGTACTGGTAGGTTTGCACAGGGTTTTGTTGTTGTGGTCTGTGATCTGTTGACCTGTAATGCACTGTAGAATCTGGTGCTCTATGCAGGGGGCTGCTGCTACTTACAGTGGTAAAGCACCCACCCCACTCAGAAAACTTTCAACTATACTGACCTTTCCAAGTATGCTGACCTCTCTCTCTCTCTCTCTCCAAAGTGCCTCACTCCCAGTCAGACATATATTATCTATACTACTACATGAGCACCAGTCTGAGAGAGAGAGTGTGTGCTACTCATGGAGTGGGTACTGGCTTGGGGAGCCGAAGAGTGGATTAGTTTATATTAAGGGATTAGGAAGCCTCATAGGCTAAAAAAAAGAAACCCCTGTTCATATTGTGAACGTTGATGAACACCGACTTTGACACGTACCTCTTTGCGACAAGTTACAAGACCGGCATGTATACCATCCATCCCATGCTACCCTCAAGGGACCGCCATTTAACATCCTTATCTGATGCCAGATGTTGAGTGTACCTAGATCTTTGACCATTCTCACATTGACAGAGTGAGAGCAATCTGTTAATCACCACTGCAATGCAGCTGTTCTGAGCGAAGTTATAGCAACACCATGCAATGAAACCATAGAGCCCAGCAAAAATCTAATGGAAACACTAAACACCATGGAGGACTGCAAAGCATCTGATTAACAGACATTGATGTATCTATTTAGTAATTGGAATGTTCTTGTGACTGCAAGATGATCATTCAATTTTGATTTACAGCGCCTAATTAAATTAATTATACCAACAAAAGTTTGATGAATATTTTGGCTTTAGATTCAGTATTGCTATGCCATTGCTATGCAGTATGCTAAAATACAGTTAGAATAAACAGTAGCTGATTACTATTGTTGGTTGCATCTTACAGGATTTGTCACTGGATGAGAACAGTCTCATCGAGATGAACGATTCAGAAGAAGTACTGAAGGTGGAATGTCCTGATGAACTCAAGAATGTGCAACCAGGAGAAGTAAGTATACACAAGAAAATAAAGCTTTATTCTAGTACTGTGATGTAATCTGTTTCTGGACCAATGTAACCTACTTTCTGCTCAATCCTTTGCCTGGAAAAACAAATCTCTTCTTCCATAGAAGCAGTAAATTATCCCCAAAGTTAGTTATATATTGTAGTGTTTAAATGACTATAAGATTGCAACAAAAAACCAGAAAAGAACTTGTCAGTCATCCAGATATCCAGTTATCATGCTGACTGGTCATTTTGGAATTTTCAGATTTAAAGACTAATAGTAGTAATACCCTTTATAGGGTACAGCTGCAATGATGTAATGTCTATGACTACTTATATACTGTAGTACCTCAGTTGCAGGAATACACACTCCTAATTTTTGGAGTTAATCTAAATTGGCATGATATATATTTCCAAAATTTGTTGTTTTGTGCATCCCCACCCCTTCCTATCTGGGGAAAAAGGGAGATTGGTCATGTTTCTTTAATTGTGCCCTCCACTTACTTCTAAGTCCTGGCTCTTCCACTGTACCTTACATTACATGCAGGGTAGAGACACTAGTGAACATGTAACCTCACCATGTATCACTTATAATAGGCTAGTGCAATCTTCACATCATGTACTAGTCTATCTCCTAACTTAAACATACCTATGTACAGTATGTATCCTATGTATGTATCCTAAGGTAGTTCTACGTGCAGCATATACAGAACTACAGATTTTCCCTTTTGTTTAAGAAGGCAATGTCTTTTATTGTCTTGTGTCATTGGTGTCAACAAGAAAAGATTACAGAGCAAGGTTTTGTTTTTTATTAAGTTTGGTAATTTTCTGGTATTGCTGGTATATGAAATCAATCTCATCTGCTTTTTTCTTATAAATAATAACTTAATTACTGTGTGCAATTTACTGAGGCGGTAATATGGATCATGGTACAGTATGAAAAATTTGAGAAATGTATAGTTATTATATACTGTGCCGTGTATCTGAGTGGATAGTTTGATCATGGTATAGCCAGAGGAGCATGCAGTGAGATCGAGTGACAGCAATTTTTGGTGGCAAAATTAAAACAGGGAAAAGGTAGAAAATATAAATATTTGTTATATTTGTTATTTTAACTTATTTGTTTGGTATCTAATTTCAGGTTTGTATATGGGTAGATCCCGTTGATGGCACTACAGAATACACTCAAGGTGAGACAAAAACCAAGACTTGATATGAGAACCTGTACCATCCATAAAAATTTGGGTGAAAAAATTAAAATGTGGATAATTAAGACGCTGATGTTATATTCACCTCTCTTGATCGGGATAGTATATCTTCACCTCATGCGATGGGATATTATATTCTCCTCGCCTGATAGGGATATTACAATCTCCTCACTTGATCGATATATTGTCTTCTCCTCGCTTGCTTGGGGAATTACACGAGCATATATCATGACAAATGTTGATACTTGATTTGGGTTTTTATTTTGGCTGAAAGTGATAGTTACAGTAGGTTTGATGACGATGGATAATTGGCAGTTGGATTTTTGTGAAGAAAAGTGTAAAATGTATGCAATCTGGGATAGAACATAACATGCATTTACTGAGGTTTTATAGTTTGGAAGTGAACAATCATTTGTTTATAATTCATAAGGGATGAGGCATGAAATTATTTTGCTAAAAATGTTGGATGGTCATCCATCATAGTTGACATGCAGGTTCCTCTCAGTCTGCGTGTAAGTTTGGAAATGAAGAGTGTAGGGGGAGGAGAGCATGTGTGGTAGACAAACATTTGTCGTAATTTGCAACCCCAACTAAAGTTTAAAACTATTGACGGATAATTTTTCGGATATTTACAGATATTTGTGATTTATTTCTTCAAACATTCCACTTTAGGCTTCCTGGATCACGTTACAGTTTTAATCGGTGTAGCTGTCAACGGCAAGTCAGTTGGTGGGGTCATACATCAGCCCTACTACAACTACCAGGCAGGTCCTGGGGCCCCAATGGGGAGGACCACATGGGGTGTTGTTGGCGTTGGGTGCTTCGGGTGCGAACACAAGGACTTACTTGGTGGCAAGAGGATCGTAACTACCACGAGGTCCCATGGAACGGAAGCAGTCCAGGAAACGATAGATGCCATGCAACCAGATGAGATATTGAGAGTGGGTGGGGCTGGACATAAGGTAGGAAAATTGGCTATATCAGTACCTGTGCTTGTGTGCATCGTAGTGATAGCGTAATGATAGCGTACAAATTTTACGGTAAGTGTCGGTGCTGATGTAGGTCAGGAGTCAATCTCGTTGATTACACAGAACCAGCACCAGCTGCCACTTAGCCCTATGAAGACCTGGAACTTGTCCTATGTGAGGCTGAATGAGACATTTTCTGCATTGATATCTTAAATTTATAACATATAGTAATTCACTTGAGACAAAGTATGTGGCATATCCCATAGCCATCAGTATATCCATAACTGAATAGCCCTTGTATATCCAAGACTGAATATCCCTCAGTATATCCATAACTGAATAGCCCTCTGTATATCCAAGACTGAATATCCCTCAGTATATCCATAACTGAATAGCCCTCTGTATATCCATGACTGTATAGCCATCAGTATATCCATGACTGTGTAGCCCTCAGTATATCCATGACTGAATAGCATTCAGTATATCTGTGGCTGAATAGCCCTCAGTATATCCATGACTGAATATCCCTCAGTATATATTCAAGACTGAATAGCATTCAGTATATCTGTGACTGAATAGCCCTCAGTATATCCATGACTCAGTGGCCTTCAGTATATCCATGACTGAATAGCATTCAGTATATCTGTGACAGTATATCCCTCAGTATATCCATGACTGAATAGCCCTCAGTATATCCATGACTGAGTAGCCTTCAGTATATCCAAGACTGAATAGCCTTCAATATATCCAAGACTTAATAGCCCTCAGTATATCCATGACTGTATAGCCCTCAGTCTATCCATGACTGAATAACCTTCATTCAGTATATCCATGACTGAATACCATTCAGTATATCCATGACTGAATAACCTTCAGTATATCCATGACTGAATAGCATTCAGTATATCCATGACTGAATAGCCCACAGTTCGCAGTATATCCACCACTATAAATCCAATCATGTCTCAGAATAATAGTGGATAATAGTTCTGTCAGTCGTTCTTTGTTCATATTTAGCAATTAATATCACTATTTCATGTTACAGGTTTTAGTTACATTCTCCTTGTTCATTGTTGTCTTTGTCAGGTTTTGCTTCTATTAGAAGGTCGTGCCAGTGCCTACATATTCGCTAGTCCGGGCTGCAAGAAGTGGGACACATGTGCCCCTGAAGCATTGCTGTATGCATGTGGAGGTAAGTCAAGTCATGTCAGTGGTCTGTTATGACAATATCTACAGTATTTGCTTTATTTTGTGTCACTTTCTGGATCAGTTTTAAGGTTTATTTATCCTAAGGGTTACTGATTCTTATAGAAGCTCTACCAGATTTTGAGAAAACATAGTTTCATTAAAATAATTAAAGCTTCGAAAGGATCCCAACAAGCGTCAAGTATTCACTGAATGTAGCATATACCACATACATGCTGATTGACATTGGGACTATTTGTTCTTATATTCACTGTGCTGGTGAAATCCACTCAGAGCCTCTACATTTCAAATGGTAAAATGATTCAAAATTTTGCCAACTTGGGTAGGACTGGAGTGACTAACACATGCATATGAGCAGAATACATTAACATGACAAGCTGCAGTCCACCTGTTCTGTGTGAAGAATATTATGATATATAGTTAACAAACTGTTGCACACTCCTCAGATTACATCTTCTCAAGAAGTGCACGTATAAAGTAAGAACCCGAGTCTGTGAGCGAGAGCGTTAGGTGTTGTTCTCTAAGATAAAAGTCAGACTGGCTTACTTGAGCTATAGTGCTACTAACTGCCATACCTTAGCTAAAGCTAAGGTGATCGGCCTAAAAACTTCAGTAGATTAATCCTATTCTCGTTGGTCAATGATCTTTTGACTTTTCATGCATTATGGCAATATGGAGTCTTGAAGAAGAGGTGCTCTTCTTGCAGGGAATTGAACATACATTGTTCGTTAACCTAATGTAAAGAAATACAAAAGAATTGCCATGGGAATCGGAGAGAACAGAATCGAGCTGTAACTATCGGACTAATGAAAAAACAACAGTAGTTTAAAGGAACAGCCATGCTTTGTGGAGTCCATGTATACCAATCTGATAATAATATGGACATCCTTGATATTGAAATTTCCTGCTATGACTAGAAATTTTTGTTTTGCAATGATTTTCTACAATGTGGATGAGAATTTCCCAGTGTAAATCCTAAGATAATTGGCTCTAAACTCTACAAAATAAATTGGCTCCAATGACCAGTTCTTGTTTGATGTGCCCTTTTCAAACTTATTCATGATGTGTATATCAGTTAGACTGTACTAGTACTCACATCTTAAGATTTCTCTTCTGCAGAGAAACTAGAAATACCAGATAAAAGCATTTAGTAGAATCTTCTGAGCCAGTTAAATGCTCCTCTCAGCAATATGGCCTTCGTAGTTTGTTTTGTGTCATGTATGCATGTTAAACATTGTTGGCTGTGAGTGAGATGTGGCATATTTCCGGCTGTCGGTAGCCTGCTGTGAATCCGGAGCAGATGTGACAGTGCCAGCTGACATCTATATCCCACAGCTCACTATAGTGTTCTGAAAGATCAATTAATTAATCTCTTTTGATCTACCCAGGTAAACTGACAGATGTCCATGGGAACCTTTACGAGTACCACAAGGAGGTCAAACACCGTAACATGGGGGGAGTCATAGCTGCTTACAGAAACCATGAATTCTACCTTTCACGGGTACCCCAATCTATCAAGGATCAGCTGCCAGCCGCATGATCAAGAAGCATTATGCAGTCGACAGCAAGATATAAACCTATATTTTCATTGAGAAAGTGTAATCTGTAAACATTTTTTCCTTATTACACGAGTGAATGGAATGTAAGGAAGTTCAGTTGATTTCCAAGGAAATTATTCTCTCCTTAGAGTTTTGGAAGAAAATGAACTCAACAGGTGATTTAAAAAAAAATGGAATTTGAGGCAAAGTTTGATTATGTGATTTGAAGAATCAAGATGAGAAGTATGAGACTTTGCATAACATATGAGTTTAATGATTTAGTAGAGTACTAGAAAATTAAGGAATTGAGATAATCATCACTTTGAAATAGTATGATCCTAAACATTGAATTATTTGTTTATATTAATAAATTTAATCAAATGCATTGTGAAATATACATGTTTATTTTTTCACTCTCACATTGGTATTTTTTTGCTGGAATTAAAATGACATGAAATCATCATTCAATTTCAGTTTGCTGCATGACAAGGAAGCCGTATTGATGAGAAGTGACTTCCATTTTGTGCTGCAATAAAACTTGGAGAATATATTAAAGCTGTTGTAAAAATTACTGAAATACATTATCTAAATAAAGGAATACTGTAATCAGACTCATGTCATGACAAAGACTGCTCCAAGCTAATTAGTTATTTCATTGCTTTCTGTCAACAATTAATTTGTGGCAGAAGTCTTTTATTGTTGTTGATCCAAGATACTAACTATACAGGTTTCCATTTACTTAGTATGGTGCTCAGTGAATCAATAGCTCAGAAGTATTCATGATCTGGTTGTACTGTAGGCTCCTGCCCTGCCCTAACTGTCATATTAAACATGATGTATGAAGTGCAAGTTTCAACCTTTATTACGAATTAAGAAATAAGGGAATCGTAAGCTGTCTTTACAAAAAAGATGGACAGGGTGCTACGGAACATTTGTAAGAAATTTTTATGCAAAGAGATTAAGTTTATTTTTGTGAAATGAAGCAACATAGAGTTATTGGAATAGTAGGATAATAGTGTAAGAATATTTTGTGTGGATTGTAGTACGTATTTGATGTATCCCAAAGTTTCCATTATAAATTTCTTAATTCTCATCACTGAAGATCATAATAAAACACCGAGTTCTGCCTTTGTTTTGATGGTCAAATCTCTTCTCTGTAAACCACCCAAATTTATTTCTACTTAAAGAAGGATGGATGTTACAAGTTCATGTTAGTTCATTACTGCCAGATTAAACAATAAGTGAGTATCTTACCTGGCTTAAGGCTGATTCATCATTCCTGTTAGTGAAATTCACTCAAGATCATGGACCAACTATTTCTATTCTAAAAGATTGCATGTTTTGAATGTCATTTTTAATGTGGCAAGCAACTGGTCTTAAATTGTGACTATAAACTGTCAGGTATGGTGTATGTTGGATAACTGGAAGAGAGACGTATGATCGCACATCTGTGATAGGCTAACAATGTAAGTTTCTTTTCCATACTCACCAACAGTTTTGAGAAATATCTCCCTTGGAAAGTTTTGAGAAGACTTCCTTTTTTATTTGTCTGCATGAGGTTTGCTATGAATCAATTTTTATAAGACTGACTTGTAAGATCTTAATTATTTCAGTTTCATCTCTACTGCTGGATAATGTTCCCGCATTTGTATCGAAAAGCGTTTACAAGGGACATAACAAAAACATGTGTACAGCATTTTATTAAAGCATATCAAGTCATATCTTGAAAATAGTTGTCTCTCAGTCATATTTTGTTAGATATGGAACGAATTGCTAGACTTTTTTTAAGTGAGAAAATGCGTTAATGCTGTACATGCATCGTACTGTGATCCTATGACAAACGAATGTAGCTGGTGAACCAATATATAAGCCACACATTCCAAGAAACCAATGTTCAAGTCGTTTGGTCTTCCTCTGGCTACATCCAACTCTGTAGAACGAACATTTCAAAAGTCTTTGTGTTTTTAGTCAAGGATTTTCAGTACTGATAATATATACTTTAACTCATTAACTGCTCATCATGCTGTAGGTCACTGGATCATTGTATTGAAACTGGTGGATTCCACCTAGCTTTGGCTATGCTTTAGTTGTTTCCTCATTATGTGATGACCATGCATACATGTATTCTTAGTGTTTGCTTTGATAATGGACTGGTTAATTGAAGAAGTACTATTTTTGTGTTTAAGAATTTGGTATGTTAATATGTAGGTAGTCCCTCGCATTATTAAAGGAGTACTTGATGTTTCATGATTTGAATTTGAAGATAATTGCCCAAAAATGTTGCCTGTTTTGTAATTATCAAACTTAATATTACTTGATATTAAAACATATTGCCAGGAAAGGAAAACTAGTTGTGCATAAATTTGCTTCACACAAAGTATGTCAAAATGTGAAGATTTCCTCTTGTGGTAAGCTCATCTCTCCACATACTGTACTGCTATCGGACATTAGCTGTGACCATCTTTGTTTTGCTTGACATTGTATAATGTTATTTCACATCAGGAGAGGATTTCTTCAATTTAGTTTGCTTGGAGGTCATGTCGATTGGTTCATTTCCTTCTAGAAGAGCAACCTCAGACAGGAACTTCACCGAGGAGAGAAATCAGTTGCTGCTCACCACCTGCAGGTGGATAGATAGCATTGTGTTTTCTATCATGTCTTTTTTCGCTTTGCTTTCATTTTGTGGAATGTATTATCTGCAACTGTCGATGCCATGTTTCTTTGCCACCTCAAAGATGGCTGCAGAAACTTCCATCAGATTTTGCCCCAAATGCGGTTTTACTTATGTGTGTATATCGATTGAGCTACGCTTAACCAAAGGTAATACATAATTATTGCAGTGATGATGTGCTTCAACCTTCTCTATCATAGATAGTTGGCAGTAAAGATACATTAAAGCTAGTTCAAACTTTGGAGAAGATTTTGCACCATATTCCCATTGTCAATGCATACTTCCTGTCAGTGTTATTTGCTTCAAACTTGTTCCCAATTGTCAAAACTCCTGTATTCTTTACAATTCAAATCAACTCTCATAATAAATTGGGACACTAATGTTCAGGTAGTCTAGATAAATAAATTGACATTAAAGTATGTCAACAACTCAAGAAATATATATATAAATATATATGAATAAATACTCGTCAGTGTCATTTTGTTATTATGATATGTTGTTAGCATGACCACCTTCAAGACCAGTACTACATAGGCTGTTCATTAAATCTTTCACCTTCCTGGCCAGTTAGCATCCCAACCTTGTAGGCCAGTACTTCTCTTTAAATCTAGGTCACCTTCCTGGCCAG
>JAODAG010062839.1:3843-16699 GCA_027574785.1 Orphnurgus asper | reverse complement strand
CACATATAGTAGAATATCATATATAGTAGCATATCATATATAGTAGCATATCACATATAGTAGCATATCACATATAGTAGAATATCATATATAGTAGCATGTCATACATAGTAGCATATCATACATAGTAGCATATCATATATAGTAGCATATCATATATAGTAGCATATCATACATAGTAGCATATCATATATAGTAGCATATCATACATATAGCATATCATACATAGTAGCATATCATATATAGTAGCATGTCATACATAGTAGCATATCATATATAGTAGCATATCATACATATAGTATATCATACATAGTAGCATATCATATATAGTAGCATATCATACATATAGCATATCATATATAGTAGCATATCATATATAGTATCAGGGGGATACGAGGTGGACCAGGTACTTCACCACCATGTCTGCCAGGCCCCCTCTCCCCCTCCAATAAAAGAAATGTTCATGACATAAACAATGCCATGGAAAATTTTGTCGTTGGAATACTGGCAGCTATGCTATCATTGTTCATGCACGTGAGTCTGCAAAGACATACGGTATGTGTTGTTTCTCTGGCCGGTATGCAGGCCGAATAAACACACTTGGGGTACAACTAGAAGCATAAGGGGAAGGTTAACAGTCCGTGCGTCCTGTTTGTGTTTCCACGATACACAATCGATCGTTTTTGCCTTGAACATACGGAAACCCTTCATATATTTAGATTGGTCTATAACCCCCACCCGGTGCGACATACAACGAGATATCCCTCACTCGTTTCGGTTAACGAAATTTGTCGAAAATATCCTTTTAGCAACTCACAATGAATTAACTTTCGAGTAACGTTCTTCGCTCGTTTTAACCCTGTCCGTGCAACAAACAACCGGAGGCATTGGTAAAGTACCAGATTTATCGACTGCAATTGACCTTTCGGTTATATAATCGGGACGACGTAGAGTTAAAATTTACCAACTGACTTTAAATTGGTCTAATTACTGAAAATCATGTTCTTTAATCTGGGCCATGGCAGCTCCCTACGGTAATTCTTTTTGAATTTCCTTTATAAACTTAAGTGGATTAATAAATATGGATGTTGTTTCCATAGGGAGGGGGCGGTATCCCGTACATCTTCTACATACTAGACCATTTGTCTTAGTGCAGCATGTCAGTATGTACTTCATGTAAGACTATAGTACCTCAAATGTAGTGTATGTACAATGTGTATGTAGATCTAGCTTATACCCTAACTTATACATATCATGAATGTATCCTATATTTGAGGCGCAGTTCTTAGATGAAGTACATACAAGAAAAACAATGTTGGATAAATCCGTCCTCGTTAAATCTTGGCGGACAGTATGACCTATCACAATGTCCATATTTGTCATACTGTCCTCTTTGTAGATTACATTCCATAAATGTGAGGGACTGTAATGTTGGTTACAGTGTCCTTATGTTTTGGACCAACTTACCTATGGATAATATATATAAACAATATTAAAAAATATTAAGGACAACAAATTATTCAATGAATTCCTTGGAAACAAGCCTTCTCGGGTTTTGTTGAACTTATTACCATCTTTCTCAAAAGTAACAGAACTAAGCAATTAAGAAAAAATTACCAAACTTGTACAAACTGTTCCTTTACAAATGCTTTATTCATAAAAAATCCCTCAACAAATTTTATGTAACAATATTGCAACATCCAATACACTAACATTCAGAGATATGAAAATATATAATGATGAAAGAGAGGATCATATTCAGAGAGAGAATATTATATTTTCCTGTTTCTCTCCGAATATTGTATTCTATTCTATACTGTATTCTCCTCTATCTAAATGTGATAATCTTTGCTTTCTGACTATTATATTTTCTTCTCTCTCTGACTATTATTTTCTCCTCTCTCCACCTCTCTCTCTGAATATTATATTCTCCTCTCTGTTTATGTTATATTCTCCTCTCTCTGAATATAATATTCTCCACTATATGAATATTATGTTCTCCTCTCTCTGAATAATATATTCTCCTCTCTCTCTGAATATTACATTCTCCTCTCTGTTTATGTTATAGGCCTATTCTCCTCTCTCTGAATATTATATTCTCCTCTCTGTGAATAATATATTCTCCTCCCTCTCTGAATATTATATTCTCCTCTCAGTTTATGTTATAGGCCTATTCTCCTCTCTCTGAATATTACATTCTCCTCTCTCTGAATATGATATTCTCTCCTCACTGCGAATATTATATTCTCCTCTCTCTCTTTATGTTATACTTCTCCTATCTCTGATTTTTTTTGTATTATTTTTATTATTTGAAGTACAAACAAGTAATACAGCAATCTAGCTGTTTGACCTCACATAATTTGTTTCCATTAACCCAGAACCTTGTCCACAATGTATAGCTCAGCAAGCAAAAATGGAAGGTTCTTGCCCAGGCTGGTTGAAGAGGCATGTCCTATCAAGATGACTGATGTGTAACTGACCTCCTTCTCTGATAAGAATCAAATGATTTTGGAGCCAACTGATGAATCCAGGAGGAACCTTCAGTGGACTAGAATTTGTAAGATGGATTATATGGAAGAATTAAAGGAAAAGCAATCTCTGCAGTTTTCATTTAGTTAATTTGTTTAAATTAGAGCCAAAGATGATGTACAATAATCTCTCCAAACAGCTTTTCAACAATCCTGCTCTGTTCTTCGAGATATGCCCAAAGTTTAAAGCTGAGCCAGGCGGCAATTTGTCTGAAACATGATGTCATTGCCTCCCCAAGGAAATGAATTTTTTTTTTTTTAAATAATTTAGTTTAATCAAGGAAAGGGTCCAGTACATAGTTTGAAATTTACTACTGCTATTCATGACCTCATTTGGGTACTGTACATTTGTTGTCACAAGAAGAAAAATTAGAAATGAGTTATATTGGCATTATTTCTGATTTTGTTGCTTTGAGCTCCCCTCCTCCCCTACCATCTGGGGAATATGTGGATATCAATTCTAATTGGTTCTTACAATGCTGTGTAGTTTGGAATGTTTTTGCTGATCAATACTAGTGGCCTATATATTATTCAAAGTTGATAGAGTTTTTGTTTCCTTTAAGGTTATATCACCAGGAGAACTCACGACAAAATTATATGTGTACTCATTAAAAGTCAAAACTTGATCCATCAAACAATAGTTATATTGTTTGATAAATACCCAGTAAAACGTAACAGCTCTGGGCTTATAATAGACTCAATTATCACATTACGTACAGAATAGTAGCTACATGAGCAGAATGTTCTATACCTATGTCAAGCAGTGTAACTTTAGACGGATGGCTCGACTACAGCTTTCTCGCAATCGTACCGTAGAGTAATTCACGACCCTGTTTTCAGAGTCGGTAAAACCATGGTTGCTAGTTTCAAACTGTCAGGGACTCCCTATCGTTACAGTCCGTAAATATGCAGCAGGCCTACCTATGTACACAAACTTCCCCACCGAAAACCGGAACTGCCCCGGCCGGCATCGTAGTAGGAATAACGGGCCTGCCTCGTGGTGACACTTTACGGTGGCGCTACATACACACGCCCAATGACCTTTGGCATTGGCAGTCCGATCGAAATAGGACTGCAATGGGGTTGAGAGGAGGCGGGTCGGTTGGCTTAATTTTGAAGCCGTGGCTGCATTGGCTACCGTTGTTTTGGTTTGCCAGGTTTTCATTCTCAAGGTTCTTTCTTGGGAGGGTTTTCGTAGAAAGCAGAACGGTGATCACGTCCAGGGGATACAGGTGTATGCGGCTCTGGTCGGGGAGCTACCGTATCCCGATATATTTGTCATATGCAGGAACGATATCCTAACCTAGGCTATAAATTAGCAATGCATGCTACAGGGGCAGACGTCATCGAGATGAAGTTGTTTGAAGGAAAGGAAGTGTATTTATTATACATGGAAAGAAGAAGGAAAGTGTTGCCATTAAAGATCATGACTAATTACACAGCTATGCTTGTCATGTCCAAAAGGACTGGCCTCGTTTAACAAAGATGTGCTCATTGGATACGGTATCCAACATCAGAGCAGGGAGCTGCCACACAGTGTATAAATCACAGTATATATTGCAGGTCAGGAAGCAACTGATTATTCAATCTTATACCATCTGTAGTATCTAGATGGGACTCAGAATCCCCTTAGATTCGTACATAGTCTTTAACCAAACTATAGAGTACATCCTTCTGGCGACAGCATGCCACGCTCGCAGAGTTCTCAGTCCCTGATGGACTTGTCCTGCACTTCCAATTTACAAGGCTACGGGCATCCCTGATTAGTTACAATACATCTAAAACTTCCCAGAGGGAGTACCCGACTACTTAAACAAATATTACTGCTTTACAGTACTTCAACAGCTAATAAAAGTATTGGCTTACATCACTCCTGTAACTGATCTTTTTGGCTGATATGACAGCAATATTCTAAATCGACCAGGCTCCAGTCTTGGGGATGTTTTTGGGTTTTTTTGCAGAGGAAGGAAATTTGTAGAGTGTTCAATCAACTCATTTCTATTAAGAAATTATAGTTACGACTTTAACATCCCAAACGTTTGCAACGAACAGGACAGACATGTCAGGCAAACATGCAATAAACCCAAATGTTGCAGGGACGTAGCCAGGAAATTAAAATGGGGCCAAACTGGTCAAAAGCAAATTAATGTAACTGTAATGAAAAATGTCCTTGTAATACCAGTCTATTCCCTGTTTTTCGGCACCATGTGGGGGAGCAGTTGTTCCCCCCTCCCGTGTACGTCCCTGCCTTAGCTGAGCAAATTTAAAACATTATTTTCATACTAGTTTAATCTATTATTTGTACTTAAATTACGATACAAATAAAACTGAGTTGAAAAGGATATTTCCAGGATTCCTGATACCTCCAGGATTTCCACATAATGGACAACACTGAATTTGAATTACAACCTATACAAGATTATTTTTTAAGACTATATAACTTCTTCATCAAAGATGACATTTTGAAGAGGGTGGGGATTGAAGGGTAGGCCTGGTAGGGGTTTTCTTGCCCCTGATCTTGATGCGGTAGCTATATATTCTGGTATACACCAGTCCTTGCAATTACTGTATAGTGCATCAGGTAACCTGTGTATTATGAGGTGCAGTAAGATATTCGCTGATCCAATATGTAAACCACATAGTTTTTTATTTCACAATTCAATGGGAGGGTGGGGGAACACATAAAATCAGTTTAAAATCAGTTAAGGCAACACTACAATTGTTTTATGGATGGTGATGATGATGATGATACACCACAGAGAACTACAATTATTATGATCATTTTTTCAATTAAAATAATGAACAACCTCTGGTCCTATACCTGTCTACATAGTACATGTACAGATGAAACGAGGAAGTTAGCCCAGGGACGCATCCCTCTTTAGTACCACATTCTCTCTGCACTATACCATGAGATCCCAGTCAGATACCTCCCCATTTACTATATGATCCAAAGTTTACCACTCTTAAATATAACCATTACATGATCCCAGGTACTCCTTGATTACCACAATGTGATCCCAGAAATACCTCCCTCTTTACTACCATGTTATCCCAGAGCCACCTCCCTCGATCATTACCATCATGTGACCTCAGGGCCACCTAGCTCCTTATACCATGTCTAGAGTTTTGAACTCTTTTTACCACCACATGATCCCAGCCAGGACTTCTTCCCTTTTTATACCATGTCTCAATCCCAAGTATATAACTCTCTTTACCACAACATATGATTCCAGGGCCAACTCCCTCTGTATACCATGTATACATCCCAAGTATAGAACTCTTTTTACCACCACATGATCCTGGGACCACTTCCCTTTTTTATACCATTTTTTATACCAATCCCAAGTACGGTATATAACTCTCTTTACAATCACGTGATCCCAGAGCCACATCCCTATTTATACCATGTATATATCCCAAGTAGGCCTATATAACTCTCTTTATCACCACATGATCCCAGGACCACCTCCATATTTATACTACTACACCGATTCCAATGAACAACTCCCTGTTTACAACTCACCACACAATCTCTTTCTCTTAAAGGCTACCCCCTCCACCTCTTTACCACCACTTTATACAAAATTTCATTCAAAAGAAGAAAACAATATAAAGTTATGAAGTATGGATATGTGTCACACTCACCTGCTACGGAAACATCAGCTCTTCTGCTGCTGATGATCATAGAATGTCCCCTATTGGACACCTGGCAACTGTAATTTCCCGCAAAGTTGGCTCTCCCAGATCGAGGGTTGATGGTGAGCGAACCATCCTGTTCGTTTACCAAATAATCTACGTTGGTGCCGGCGACGCTGTCGACGTCGACTCCGTCCTTGAACCAGGAAAATATCAAAGGGAACGGAACATTGACGGAACAGTCTAAGGTAGTCGGCTGCCCGCTGGCCACCACGACGTCGGCCGGCTCTCGGAGAAAACTAAATTGCACGAAACCGGAGGCTGAGAATCGACGGAAGAGAACAAAAAACAAAATGAGAGATATTTAAATTTAATGGTCAGTCAGTCCCATGGAAAAAGAAACACAAGGGGAGGTCAAAGGAATTTCACCGACTGTCAAAGGATACCGTGGTTCGGGGTCAACGTTTATTCTTGATATATAAAAGCAGAAACTGAAGAAAACTTGCATTCGTTTCCTACGTATCGTTCTCGAGATATCGACGGTATATAGTTGCCACCGTATCTACTGGAAGTGAACTTGAAGCAAACAAGTGTGATGTCATAGTTGCACACTGACTGTTTACAGCTATTCTTAATTTTTTTCAATCATCTCTTGTTTTGCACAGTTTGGATTGATAGCTTGGGAACTTCTAACTAATATCTAGAAGTGCTATGAATGTATACAATATACCTATGCCTGTTTGTTTGTTTATGTTCACATTTATAGGGGTAGAAAATGGATGTAAATAAAGAAAACTACACAATTGTTGGGCCAGTGGGACCCTTGTGACATCACGCATGTTTTATTCAAGTTCACATTTGTTACAAAGTGTGAAAACATCAACTGTCAATAGAGGGGTTGTATCTCCACAACCAGGCATTAATTGAGCCCAAATTCAACAGGATGCTGACAGATTATGTACGTTACTATATGTGTCAAAAAGTTGACCTGGAGCTGGATCGATCCTTTTAAGCATGCATGCTCGCAAGATTTTAAAGGTTTATAGGGATACGAAATTGACTTGCTGGATTTGTTATCCCTGCAGTAGCTTTCACGATTTCAAATACGCATCCATGCTCAGAGTCGTCCGCAAAGCTATATATGTCACGAATGAAAAAACTCTTATAAATTGCAAAAACACAGGGGGGAATCATTCTTCAAATATCACATATAAACTCAACTTACAAATGGCATTACAAATGGAATCTATAAATTTGTATGTCAGAGGTCAGTACTACAGGGTAAGTGGAATCACATACCAAGTAGAGTCTTTGGGTCAAATTTATTTGAGTTTTTCTTCATAGTACATAGGTTAAGTATATAAAAGACTTCAATTTTTACCTCAAGACTTTTGACTTTCCTTTCATAGCCAGCAGTAGCCTATAAGGTTGTCATAGAGGTGTATAGGTAATAACACTTATAGCTCTTTAATAAATATTAGACCTTTGATCTTTTGTCAGAGGGGGGGGGGGTTTCATCAGTCCATAACTCCCTAGCTCAGTGGTTTAATGGATACCATATATCACATAGGTCTCTCTCATGACAGCAATAATTTGTAAATATTGCTTGTTCTTTGCAGTGAACAGATTATAATATTCAGCAGGGAACAGCAGCATTCATACATACATACCCATGCATGCAGTAGTAATACAGCTATGAAGTCTAGCTACAGTACAATAGAGAAAAATGTACCCTTGAAACCATATACTTTGGAAGGATATTATTTAATTCTTAGTTTGCAAAATGTACAAAGGGGCTCCTATAGTCTGCATATTTACAATGACTTACTATGAGGGAAAATAGCCTAGACCCAGCCACATGACAAAACTGGTTGCATATTTGATGAAACGATTGCCATGCACTGGCAAACACTTAATGTATATATTCAATGACTATATGTCAATTATGTACAATATGCTGAACCTGATCCCACTAAAACAAGATGTTTCTTGCAACATTTATAAAAAAAAAGTAAGAAAAGGGTCAGGAAGGACAGGCATCCTCAGTAAGAAAGACCTCCAAAGCCAAGGACCCAAACCACAAGAGCCCAACAGACTTCAAAGTCTACCACCCTGGAATAAATGTAGGCTATATCAAGAGTGTTAGGCCTATATAAAGGCAATTTTAGATGCTGTAACCGAATCAGGCAGACTATTCCACTCATCGTCAACTCTGCGTGAGTAGAAGAAATTGTTCCTGACATCTGGGCTATTAAACATCTATGCTACATCGCCCCTTCTGAAGCTAGAAACAGTGGCCTCTGCTATAAGCCTATAGTGCTCCTCGACTTGAAACTCTTTAAAACAAAGTATCAAAAGCTTGTGAAAATTGGGAACAATTTTAAATGCTTGAAGTAGATCACCACAAAGTTGTCAAGAGAAGTTAAATAATGATGTTTCAACTTCAAGAGAACTTAAATTATGATGTTTCAACTTCAAGACCTCTCATTGAACTTACAAGCCATAGTATAGCCCTTCTCTGAACATTTTCCAATAGCCGCCTATCAAATGAAAAGTATGGATTCTATGCCTACAACAACATACTCCACTCGAGAACTGCTTGTAGAGACTATAACCACTAAATCCTTATTATGGAGAAAGTAGAAATTATGTCTACTCATTCCTAAAATCCAGTTACCCTTCCTAGCTGCTTCAGTGTACTGGCTTAAGTGTGCTGAAGTAGCTAGGAAGGGTAACTGGAAATATAGTATATGTACATGTGTATATAGGCTAGGGAATAGGCTGGTATCTATATACATGTACATGCATAGTATATTTGAAGTGGTCTACATGAAGTACATCTATAAACAACACAGTTGGTCAATTTGGTCTAATAACAAACTTTTGCATAAACCTGCTTTGCTGTTACCAAACGTTGATATGAACTGCAACAATTAAGTCAATATAACCCGAAAAGTACAGCCTGATATTCAAAAGTAAGTCTAGCCTGCATGAGAGCTCTGAATCAAAGATGATTGTAATTGATACCAATGAAACTCATCAATAATACCTATCACTCGATCTGCATGGATGATAATGGCATATATATTTACACATATTAATATTTATCCTCCTAATTCAGTAACTTCTGACACTTCCTGGCAGACCGCGGAACTAGGTTCTCCCAAGATATTCACGGGCTGGCAAAATTTTGGAACCATTATTCTCAGCGGTGGAATTTTCTACAGGTCAATAAGTTTGCTTAGAGCTATGTGTACTTTTAATTGGAACGGAATACAGTTGATATTAAAGCTGATAACACATATGTAAAGTAATTCCCAGTTCATTAGGTTGTGTACTAGTAAAAGTCCAGCAAAGTTACAGTTGAATAAGAACTATAAACATTTAAAAGTGCTTGTTCACAAAAATTAATTAACTTTCTAATTGACAGTAATTTAAAAGTAAATTAATCCAACCTTCCAGCTAGCAATTAAATAACCAATGACTTATACGACTTGTATATGAAACAAAGGGATATGGTACATCTTTGTTTTTCACACTTCATGGTTATGGGGTCGATTTGGATCCCCCTTATTATAAACAAACAAATTTAAATTCTATAGGTGAAAGTATAATGAACATGCATTTCTACGAATTATGATCGATGCTTAATATGACCAATACTTCACAAATTCTAACCTGGTACACAAGTAGAATGATCTAGTTTGAAAAAAATGTTGACACAATTTTTTTTTGACACAATTAACATCCATCACAGGTTCACATTAAAGTTGTACAACAAATTATAAAACAGTGTACTATAGTATAGTATCTGAATGCCACTAAATCCATTTAGTTTAGTTATTTTAGTATAGTAGGTAGGTTAGGATCTCAAAGCCTCGTAAACTCATCAAGAAACACTGTCCGAGTTGATCATAGATATGCAAGCTTTAAACCAAGCCTTCTATTTCATTGACCAACGATCAGAATTTAAAACTGCAGGCATGTAACCATCCATCCCACTTTACTCCTGGGGCCACCATTTAACATCCCAAATTCCATTCGGACGCGGGGTACCGAGATCTTCCACCGTGTTCTAAAAGACTGAGGGGAATTAAGTAATAGCAACCACTTCATCACGATGCACTTGGCTGCAGCAATTTAGTTACTTCATCCCCAATGAAATATACCCCACGAAAATCGATCGAACCACATAAACTTGGTACTTGTCGTCACCACTGCAAAGCAGCCATGCTGAACAAGTAATTTCTGGGGATTGAACCGGCAACCTTTGGGCTATCAGAGCAACCGATATTGGCTACTTATTCATATACCTCAACACTAGGCCACACTCTCACCTCATTTGGAGATTTAGGCCCCACAAACAGTCCAAAAAAATTATGTGAAACAAAAATGTGACAGATTCATCCTTTCAGACTGATAAGGTCTCTCACCAGAGGAAGATCATCTGAGATGGATACTGCAGTATCTAATGATCTCTCTATAAACCGGAAACTTACCTTACATAATATCTGAGATGGTTATAGCAGGTTTGCCAGATTGGCACATTTTGGGATTGGTCGGCGTCATAAAATTCATTTGGCGGTTTAGTGGTATTTTGGGTATAATTTGGTGCTCTCTTGCCTGTCCTGTGTCCACTAAAAAAAAAACTATTTTCAGTATTGTAGTTCATTGTCACTTCATAACTTTCTTTTTTTTCTAACCTGCTTAGATTTTTGAATTTTATGTTAGTTGGAAAATAAGTAATTTGCCTTTGTAAGAGAACGGTATATTCATATGACATAATACGTACGATACGTACATGTGGACGGTGCATCATGCACACGAGTGTCTGAAGGACGATTTGCAAACAATCAAGGCACAAGGCATACAGTACCATACTCTCCACAAGCCAGCAGATCCGTGTTGTTAGGTTGTAGCAGTGACCTGGATCTGGAGTTTTTTAGCGATATGAGTATAATCAAATTTTGGAGAAAAAATTGTTTGGCATGTTTTGGTGGTTAAGATGTACATCTTGAGTCTTTTTGGTTAATTTTGGTGCTTATTTTAAACGTTGTTTGGCATGTTAATTTTTTAAAATTTTTTTTACCTAGCAACACTGGGTTTTAGCCATGCCAGTATGTAGACATAATTAAGTCGGGGACGTAGATCTTCCTTCCCTATAAAATGGCTCTGTTGTTCATCTCGTCGACGCTCAAATCCTTTAGAATCACCGTTTGTTTGTGACTGTAACTCAATTTGTTAGAAACTGATGACACGCTATGATAATCAAGGAATGGAGATTCTATAGTACTCCAGGCTGACTGACATTTTATCAGATTGATACTATATAGTGAACCACTGCAGGCTGGACAAACCTGCATGTCCTTATATAGAGGCCAATGAACCACAGGCCATCCCAAACGACCTCAATTACATCAACACTGCTTATATTAACCAACAACCGCTGTTTGCCAGTTACTGGAGGGAATCATGAAGCTTACCCACAGACTGCTGTGCACGTGTTGATATTCTAACGCTCTGCTGGAGGTGTCGAGAGGCTTCGATACTGCTTAGAAACCTTCCAGTAACCTTACTGTCTGTACTATATAGAACCTAACCAATATCTCAGCCTAGGAGACTAGTATAATTATAAGAGGAAGGAAGGTCAGAGAGGTACAGTGGAAAGTATTGATATGGAAACTACGTCACAAATACAGTATATCGCTGTAGACGTTTAAAAAGGTCGTCATTTGACTAGAACTCAAGGAGGGTGACGTACCCTACGTGATCGTGTTCGTTGGCTTCTCTGTTCTTTACCTAGGTTGTCTGAAGATATAACCTACAGCTGAAACCGTGGGTAATTTACTCCTACTAGCATATAGTCAGATATATATATAATTACGGAATAATTTGTGGTTTTAGCTTCATTTTCAAAGGACGATTCTGTACAATACATATAGTCTGTACAAACACAAATTAATGTGGTGATTGCGATGTTGCGTATGTTATCATCGAACGGCATATGTCATGTAGGAATTAGGCATCAATGATGCATGACCATATGTAAATGACCTCTTTGCATGTCTTAAGCCTATTATATATTTTCAGAGATTTACATGTCATTTAGACTCCTTGAAGCAGATCCTAGCTGCACCATGTGTGGTCTGATCGAGTAAACTAGGATGCTTCAATTATTATAACCTTTGACTATAATATGAAGCATCCCTCATGGCTCTTACAAGCCTATACATATTTTGAATTTTTTTAAGAATTGCCTATCCTGCACATGCATACTCCAAATAGGGTATACATCCCTGCCAAAGTGCACAAAATAGTTCATGGAATTTCAACATTAATTCAGTAGTTATTGATAGATTCTTTAGGAGCTGCACGTGAGTTAAGGAATACCCAGAGGTGTTTATTATTCAGAAGAGATGGAGTAGACATTATAGTAGCGAGAATCATTCTGCTTGCATGCAGAGCTGCATTTTGGAAAGGTACGGGGGAATATCTTCCTGAATCCGCCATGGTCGTGCAGATGTCATAAAATGTGAATGCCTTTATAACGTGGCACTCTTTGACATCTGTAGATTCATGGGGGGTTGAGTCCTTTGGACTGTATGTAGTTTTTATTGATGTCCTTAAGACTCCTTACTCTTGCTACTAGGCTATCAGCTGATAATGAGGGAGCTATTTCGCTATATACT
>JAODAG010062506.1:0-16705 GCA_027574785.1 Orphnurgus asper | reverse complement strand
AAATGGCAAGTCTTCCATTCTGCGTGGACTGGATACATTGGGGCGTACAGAGTCCAACAAAATGACAATGGAAACAATAACAAAATAGTGTGTGAGCTAGGAAACTCACATTCTTTGTATTAAAACTACCAAAAACTTGAAAATAGAAATAGCGCAAGGCGCCGGTGATGCGTTATTAATAAGTCTCTACATGACTTCTCTTTCTGAGCTCCCTCTGAGCCTTCTCGTGTCCCGTATTTAAAGAACTTCTTAGGGCAACCATCTTAAAAAAGGGAGTGACTTTTGAAATCCGAAATACGATTGGTGAACAGTGTCAAAGGTCTCGTATGATTGACACACTGTGAGTGACCTGGTTAAATGACAGAGGAACCAACCCAAACCTTTTCGGACGTCAGATTGTTGATTTAAGTGTTTTTGTAAATCTCTGGTAAAAGTACGAATCGTAGCCTCACTTGTCAAGATGTTATCTTAATACGTTAATTAATTACTGTAAAGAAATACATTACAGGGCTTTGAGAAGTGTCTCAAAGGATTTACCAAACTGTGGGGAAAATATGAAACACCTGTTAGTTTTTCGTGTTTATATTACACTCATTCATATTAAACACGTACTATGACATTAGAAAATAATGTTTATCAATCCTAGAAACATTATAACATGATCGTCGTTGTTCGTCGCGTTAGTTCGAAGTACAGGCTTTTATTTTTACTTCCAGAACGAGTTGCTGCGTCTTCGAGGAAATTTGAGAAAGGTCGGCGAAACGAAACGTCAATATCATGCTCGCACACGCAGAGATACAACTGGAACGCAGGTCTTGTCTGAAGCAGGTAGTATGTTCGTTGTCAAATTCAAATTCAAATTCAAATTCAAATGTAGCCTACTTCTCACTTATGTACATAAAGTTAACAAAACGTAAATTGAGAGACGTAACAATAACGTATGATCATGGATACTAGGAAACAAACTTATGAAAACAAACCGCGATAGTCTCTTGTCACAGTCAAACTCATTAGATTACTAGGAAATAGTTATGGTCGATCATCACTTACGAGCTTGAATTGAAGTCTCTTTTGAATAAATGGTGTCATCTTAAAGGTGCCCCTGGGTTAAGCTCATTTGCCGCCGACAGACATTGTGTAGCCATGAGAGCTGTGGTAACGACCCATCTTGTTCTTTATTATTTGGTGAAAGCTAATTACGGTTTGTTAAATGTCTGTTACGCTTTCATATAGGTTGTATTCCCGGAACAGGTAGCTGTCCTCTGACAGTTACGCCTTACTCTGCCGCTGGTTCGTGCATCCTCTGTCCTGCGGGACCTCGTGGATATCCCGGCCCTACTGGGTCCTCTGGCAGGGACGGACGAGATGGACGAGACGCAGTGAGTAAGTGTTACTCTCAGGGATAATTCAACCCTATAATACCGTCTCATTACTGTTGTAAGCCAATACTTTAAAAAAATACCATACATTATAACGTGTAAGAATGGAGGAGGTGGGGAGAGATTGCCACCACCAATGGGTTAAACCCTGGCAGCGATAGTTCAGTGCTACATCGTTCCGATACGCGGGAACTTTTCTCACGTGATCGAGTAGTGTGTCTCCTTCTTTCCCAGTTGCTATGTATTCTTAATAAAGCGTTATATCGTTAGCGTTATATGTTGAAGATCCTGTGGGGAAGATCACCTACACCAATGACCAAATTATCTTACAACCTATACAAAATGTTTTGGAAACATTGAACGTTTCATCCATCTATATAATGTGTATCGTTTCCAGTGTGGGAGGAATGTGGAAACAAGAAACCAGAAATTGGTAGAAAATGCAGCTACAGCGCCCGAAAGCAGTCGCGATCTATTCCGAACACATGGTTGGGATGCCATGATTACCGGACTGAAATTTACCTTTTCTGAATAAAATTGATAATTCCGATGATTCTACAACGTAGTTATAGAATACTAACGAACACGCATATATCTTCTACCCATAGCTATCGTTACTTCGAATGATGGAGAACCTAACATAGGGAGTGATACGACGTTAAATACAGCGACACCTCCCAGTAACACCAGCGGTGCCGTCTACGTGAGATGGGGACACAAGGAGTGCCCAATATCTTCAGTTTTGATATATGATGGTAGGTGTTACTATCCATAAATTCATATATAGGAGTTAGTGGACGTCATGTTTGAGTTCCAATGGCTACAAAGTATCATATAACTGTTAGAGAATAATATTAGAACGAGGGCGTTGTTTAATGGTCGAGTGTTCAAATTTCGTGTGGTGACATTCCTCCCCAGGGAATGACTTGGTCAGCTCAGCTGCCTTGCAGTTATAGAATAATGACGTATTCCCATGGTGTTTATTTAATGATCCGGTTATATCAATGGGTTTCGTGATACGTTTCAGTGTTAAAGCAGCTACAGTGCAGTGGTGATGAACAGATCGCCTATCATCTTTCTTGGTCGAAGATCTAGTTGTTACTCACGTCCGTCGGATGGGAACTTTAAATAAAAAAAAATGAAATGTCTTGTTATAACCTGTTCAAATTGGTTGAAAATTCCAAGTCGTTTTTAGGCTTCTCCAAAGTGGTCAAAAACTCAAAAGAAATTGGTACGTTTTTTAGTGAAACAGCGGGTCGAACTGGAGAGCACAATACAGTTCGCCCACTGAATTTATTTAAAAAGGGAGTTCGTTTCTTTCCCATCCCCCAAGTATCTGCGTCACGGATGTCATGTGATGCAAAAATGTTCCTTCTTGTCTCTACTACTGGCTAGGCGAAAGAAGAGAGTTTGACATTTGACACGCAGTACCCCAGAGCTTCACGCCAGTTACATAACAAACGACAAAAGCCTCCGTATTATACTCCGTTCGGGTGGAGTTGGGCAAATTCTGATCCCAAAATTATTTGGAACTGATTACTGATCAATCAAAGGAACTGATGCATTTATTAAGAGTTCTGAATCGATAAGCACTAGAGTTGTCAAGCTTCAGAAAGTAAGATGTAGGTTAGATGTTATAAACAATTTCTTCTCACAGAGAGTTTTATATGAGTGGAATAGTCTGCCTGAATCGGTCTAAAAGTACCAATGCCTTTAAGAATGCTCTCGATAGACACTTTTTACTGGGTGGTAGACTTTGAGGTTTGTTTGGGTCATTTTGGTTTGGGTCCTTGTGGTTTGGGTCCTTGTATTTCATGGTCTTCTTCCTGACCCTGTACTTACTAAACTAAACTAAGTAAATTGATGAATAAATATCTTGCACATTTCCAACATTTTCTCATTAATGTTTTTTAGAACATAGTCGCCTGGAGAAATATCTAACCATTTCCACCCTATGCATCCCCTCTCGCTTTCATCCATCGTTTGACTCCTTAAATACCTTCCCACGCGATCTAGCGCGTATTGGGATCTCAGTAGCAGAACATCCAGAACAGCCGAAACCTGACGGTCACGTCTGTCATAATTTTAAGGAATACTGCAGTCTACTGCCAAACAAAATAGGAAATTATCTAACATACTGACGAATAGGCGTATATTACAGTCTTGAAGGTTTTGTAATTTCATAGCGATAATTATTGCTTGATATGGTCATTGAGTGTTTTACGTATTAAACAAAACTATGCATTCGAACGATTTTCATACCAAACAATATATTAAATTAAAGATCGAAATACGAAAGTGAATAAACGGTAGAACCATAGATCTCCTCTACAACATCAATCATTTTCAGAATATTTCATTTAAAACTGTCGCAGTGGCGACGCTACCAAAGCTTCTCTTATCTTCAATTTGTGTAGGTATCGTAGCGGGGCCACATTATGCATCTGCGGGGAACGGCGCCAACCAACTGTGCTTACCGAACGACCCTGTGTATGACGACCCCGTCGCCGGTGTAGGAACAAATCGGGCTTTTCTCTACTCCATCGAATACCAGATCAATGTGTTCCCGTCTCGGCAAGATCGACACTTGCATGACCTCCCATGTGCCGTGTGTAAATCACCTACCAGATATTCTCAGCTGATGGTACCGGGAAAGAACACGTGTCCCTCTGAGGAATGGACGCTAGAGTATGGAGGGTACCTGATGGCAGAAAGGTCCCATAGCTCTCATAAGCGATCGATGTACATCTGTGTTGATCGTGAAATGCAGACCATAGACCGGACGAGCGGAGCGGCATCAACTCGGGCCTTACTGGACCTTGTAGAGAGCAGATGCCAAACCAGCGGAGGAGGACTTCCCTGTGGGCCCTATATTAACGGTTACGAGCTCACTTGCGCAGTGTGCACCCAATAGATTTACGATACGAAGATTTTCACATTTTCTATACACTATGGGTAACAAATTCTTTCTGATATTTGTTAAGGTTACAAACTTATTTCATTCCTTTTAGGTGCAGTCAATGCACACACTGCTTCATGACGCTGAACAGGCTAGAAATATGTTATCCCTAAATTTCATTTTAATCCATTTCATTTTGCAAACGGTAATGCAGGAGCAATGTAAAAGTATAACTGCTGGTCGAATTGGTGAAGCTCCTTCAGTGTAATGCAGGAAACAGTACACAGCTAAATAAATAGAGTTTGAGAACGGGAAAATTTTTTGTAGGCACTTAAGGAACTGACACCAAAATTGTTATATCATGTAAATGGTAGCATATAGGCTAATTCAGAACTCACTACGAGCTTCCCATTAGGAGTACATTGATAGTATAGGCAATCAATGTACCGGTACTCCTAATTGAACACAATTGTTTACGCCAGTTCTGACTCCTCAACTGCAAAAACAATACGAGCAACTCTGTGATTAAAGGCTGTTTAACAGAAGACCTGTTACATAAGCTTGTGGACTAGGTGGGAGGCGAGAGGTATCAATCCCGATGCTTAACTGCCCTGAAAGCACCAACCGTCACCAACAGACCGTAAAAAGATAATGTTGTGACGTAACCTCCTAGTTCTAATTCCTGTCAGTGATATTTAAGTTTGCCCCTTATACAGTTAGTTGCATATATTACATAATTATCACTGCCCTGAACAAGTCTGCACATTTCAAAGTGTTTAAAGTTAATATCTGTCAATCATTCGTTGGCTTTCTCCCGAGGAAAATATCATATAGGCTATTATTGTTTACGACTATCATTCCATAATACTATTCGCTTAAATGAGGTGTCTCAGTGGATGGTTAAAACGTATTGTAAATAAAGGTGGCTCATGAACGTATATCGGCTCTACACGGTGTTACTAGAGACTCACTTAAGTGGACATAACTCTCTGAAATGTGCTTAGACATAAAAGCCCCATCCCCAAACATATATCCGTGAATCGCCGGTGACATTGAAGAGTTATGTAATTTATGTCAATACCTTGACCATTTGGAATTTGAACCAAGAGAGGAGAACGTTTAGGATAGTACACCCTACCCCTAATAATTGCTTTTGTAGATCAATGTTAAAATTATCAATTATCAAGATACGTGATAAAGTCTGCTAACGTACCGTAAGATTCACCTCAAAGTGGTTGCATTGAATAGATATGTGGGAATTGATTCTACGAAGCAGTTCTTAGTTCAGGGTGTACTTTCCTCGCTCAAAATCTAAACCGTCTCTGATATGAAAATTTGTAGGTGTCATGACTGCCCAGGATTTTCATAAGATGGTGCAATATATCAGTTTATATATAAGGACTGTGGTGGTCACATGAATTAACAAAATTAGCGTGTAAGTCAATGGAGCAATTACTTGTGGTGCGTACCCACAGACAGACTTCCTACAAGGAAAAGAATGTTGAAAGTCATGGAAATAACTTTGACTGTATATCCTATAGGTCTGAAAATTCAAACCTTAGGAAAAGGAGGAAGTCACACCTATATATAGGCCGTGGAATGTTTATTGTTGTGCGACGGATATATATTAAAGTATATGAATGAAGCGGTTACGCTACATTTGGGTAATACCTAGGTCTATTGGTGGAACTCACTATATAGGCCTATTCCTTGAAAGGACAGAGTAATCTGCGGTCGATATCTGTTCTATTGCAACTACCTGGTGAATATTCATATCCTGACCACTGATCTGGATTTTTATATGACACTGAGAAGAAGAAGAGATTGAATTGCTTACTATGAATTGGTCAGTGATTGAAGTCCCAATTTTGGCAACTAACAGCCGGAATATCTGCAGTACACAAGATCATTACAAGTAGTGAAGTGCCTCGGTGCCTCCCTCTCGCCTTGAACGTAAGCGCTGGTTGCTTTTATACTAGTCAATCAGTTACTCAATAAAACGCGCGTCGATATCATAACAATTAACAATACACCGCGCCAGCTGAGCTATGCGGTCACATGACTTCCGGAGACCGGGAGTCGAACAGTTGCACAAAGGCTAGGCGTAAAGATGGCTTTCTTCAAAGGAAAACAACTCCGAAAACATGCACAACTTCTACTTATAAAAGGAACATTAGCATAATTATCACTAATAGACGTTTACACGTTTAACATTTAAAACCAAAAATAGAGTTAAAGCACGGCTTTAAAAATCGCTCAGTTACAATAGAATGGTTGTCAGGATTCATAACCAACATTCGCCGAGTACGAGTGGAGTGATAAGCAGACGTTTCTCTAAAACGAAATTTGTCATTAGGTATAGTATTAGTCGTACAGTAACTTACGCACTAAATTGGTCCAATTCGGACGTTCAATATACATCCTTGTAGAAGTTATCAACATGCATTCCCTATACTCTTCGCCAGAAAGCTTACGAGATGGTCTTTCACGGCACTTTAAATTTTTCGTACCATGACTATTGAAATTTGGGTTAGAAGAGGATTAAATCTAGAATGGTGAAACCAAACCAGTGTTACGGACAGAACTGTGGTATAACTTTCGCTTCCGGTTGTCATTAGAGACAGAATATGACAGTCTTATCATCTTGGTATCGTTTTGTAAGTAAACCCACTACACTGATATTCCGAAGATCGAATACACGGTTCCGACTGCTCTATCTGATTTCGTGCTCTGTTTCTGTATACCTGCCTCTCGCTACCCCCGTATAAGTTCATACCCGATAGAAAGAAGACGATCAGAACACTTTGATCAGATCCCGGGAAATGGAACACTAGTAGGCCTATACTTTTCAATCAAAATGTGAAAATCCTTCCCCCTCGTCCAAAATTGTTTAAAGTTGTCTAAATCTACTTAAATCCCTATGAATTTCACACCACGTATAGTGTGATCGCCTTCAGATCGCCTACTTTGACATCCATGTGTCAAACAGACCAGTTATGCTTGCAAAGTTACGACAACAATTTTAGGCATTTTAGGCACCGTTTCTTAGGGAAGGACATCTCGGCGGATCAATATCAAATCTATTTGTGGCTGCTCTACATTCACGAGAGTCTCGACTATGTGCTGCCTGCCTCCGGGGATGAGCAGAGATGACGTGAGGTTATGACGTCATCGAACTACTACGGAAAAGATGCATGTGGCTATTGCATTTTTAGAATTACAGCTCGATCGTACATCGCTTACCCGAGCAGCGATGGCGCTCGCGCACATGGGTATTGCATGATTAAGCTTATTGACATAATTATATTGAAGCTATCAAATTTTATATACCGTGTTCTCATTTAATATTTTGCGTTATCAATTTTATAATTGTGTAGAGAGAAATACAAGACAGTTATTTCTTCTTCGTTCAATTTATGCAAAACGTTGCTTCTCCAGGTATAGCCTACATAGTCGGGCAGTTAAGGTGTGGAACGCACTAACAAGGGAAACCATTCTAACCAATAGGCATATTGTAATCTCTTTCAGATAATAACTCATTTACTAATTTACCTTTGTAAGTAAGATTGTTTTTCGTCTTTGTTTTTTTTCTCATCATGAATTGTACTCTTGTCTTTTCACTGCGTTTCCTTTCACAACTTGTGAATACTATTGCACTTTTCCTATGAATCTAGTAGCTTGTTATTCTTTCAAAGCTGCTAAACTAATCCATAAAACAAATCCCTAAGCCAGATTCACTGGGAAGTTGTAAAATACATCATGCCGGTCATTAAAGAGCCGCATGTCCTGTCTGGACAATTACACAATTAATCACCAATGCACCCAGTTGCTGGCAGGCTGTAGATCTTGTCTTTTCATCAATCACTGGAGGCATGCAAAGGGATGTAACTTGTTTGCCATTGTAATATGGCGATTTCACGCAGAATTAATATAATCCGAAAGGAATGTTCCCCAAGCGGAATTCGTATCTCGCCATATAAAATGTATATAATAGTTGTGAAAAATAATATATATAAATTAATGAAAATTAATGAATCAATTCCTCCAAAACCTCTTTTATACGTTATTCATCGTGAGGTGCTGTCCTTCGAGGTCATCACAAAACCATTGGTTAAACCTATTACAAATACTAGGCTATATATGGAAATTTTCGGGCGTTTTCAGCGGCCGAGTTTGGTGTAAATCATAGGCTAATTGGTGCCAATCAACCACCTTGATTCCACTGTACCAGAAAACAGTCAAGATCCCATCCGAACGAAGTTTGGTCTAAGGACCGTTAAAGAAAGATCGGGAAACATATTTGTCTACATTTCTAATTGTTCACTCTTACATTGTACGGTTTTACTGAGACACTTGCAAGATCGATAAGTTGAGGCAAATTGCTCTGTATGCCTAGCCTATACTTAGAGGTACGCGTTATTACTAGTTTATGCTATCTGTTCTGTCGGGGTGCCAGGCAATTTTTCATTTGAATAGTTTTATCCATCATTTGTTAGTTTTCGATCGGAGGCGTCAGACTGACTATCGTTGGTCAAGACTCGTTCATTGTAAATGTACATTTTGACTGTAGCTTACACTGAATGTATTATATTTACAAATTAAGAGCGCCCCGCATAGTAGAACTGACGAGGAGAGTTTGAGAACAGAAAGTTCCAAACAGTAAAATCCAACGAGGAGTGAGGGCGTACTCAGTTTTGGGAACGTGTAATCAGATTCTAGGATATTGAACAAGACTACAGACTCGGGGAGGGAGTCTATTGGAAGGAAACATGATTTATGAGTTAATTGACAAGTGTATTCGGCTATACTGTAAATATCATCGCGTGATTCTGGAAACCTTTAAAAGTCATTATCTTGTGTTATGAAACCTATGACATATTTTTTTATTGATGCATTATTTTAATTTTTAACTAGGAATTGTTCTTTACAAGTTTACAATTTTATTTTTGGTTTTAAATCAAGCAATTCTTGCAATCCAAGTCACCCTCAACTTCCATTCGGGTAGACCCCACTGACCGAGCGTTGCACTTTAATAATTGTGCTGTCAACGCGTAACCCGTTATACGGTACTAGTCAATTTGAAAGGAGATGTAAAATTGTTGAAACAATGCAAGAATGTGGTATTCCTCGAGTGGGACTCGTAAAGGAGGGAAATAAGAAGAAGTGGGTGGGACACGAGTAGTACCTCTTTTGACCACTTTCTCAAAGATGAGGGGGAAACCCTGTTTATCGCTACTGTCGTGCCGAATGAATATCAAAGATTTTAGGAATATCTTTTTTACATGTGAACGTGTGAGCCTTTCTAATGTATTACAGTTGGTACCACTAGGAGCTCTTTTGCTCTTAAGATGAAATATTTAAAAATGTCGGAGCTCACCATGACAACAAAGTGTCGGACCACATCATGATATCAATATGTTGGACCACACCATGACAACAAAATGTCGGACCACACCATGACAACAAAGTGTCGGACCACATCACTATATCTATATATTGGATCACACAATTACAACAAAATGTTTGAACATGCCATGACACCAAAACGTTCCATTACCTAATATCGTCAAATACCGGACCACACCAGGACAACTAAACGTCAGGCCACACATGGCATTATAAAGTAAACTTCGTAGCGGCCAAGAGATTATTTAACCACTGCGTCAACCAGCCTGCCAGAACATGAAATAATGTGGTTCAATCGAATTAAGCTTATCATCAAAGTCAATCCTACAAGCTATCAGTTTGAGAACAATTTGTATCACAGTTATTATAATGTTAAAATTGGCCGTTTACTGCTTTATTTCATGGTGCGCAATATTTATCGAACCAAAGGTGAGGTCCAGGCCTTCTCACTGACTTGTTAATATATCGATAGCTTGCAATTCAGTGACCACTTCCTCGCGATTGAAGCAAATGTCTCTCGAAACGTTGCGAATTGAAAATAGTAATAACTTTCGCTTGATATGGGTATGAAATATTTAAATGAGTAGGCATCTGAATTATAATGGTATCATTGGATATGTCGAAAGTAGTAGTACACGTTAGCGGTTACGCACGCAAAGATGAAGAGGATTCAAAATAGTGGTACTACTAGTTATGTCGGGTATATTATTTGTCGTTTAAATCTTCCGAAGTTAGAAAATGTGTATATTTTCCAACAAATTGCCATATCTGATATGAAAACAGGTGGCATATTACAATCTACATTGACTAGTCCCATGGTCCTTAATGAAGATATGTAAGTTTCAAGGAGGTCAAGTCGATTAGTGGCTGGTTAGTATGGTATATATATATATATGTATATATATATATATATATATATATTAACTGAGAGCGCAATGCGCGCAAAGAGATCTGAACGGTTGAAGAAGTTTGAATTGGGTAGACATAGGCTAGTACCGGTAGTCTTTCAACAAGACATGTGCCATACAAAATGGCGATAAATGTACAAAGAAAACGTGAGTACACCACAACAATCAATCTAGGCGGACGCTTTTAGCCCATTTCTCGAAGATATTTAATAACGAGTGTGTACGTAGCAATGTTTCTGTCGTATTTGTGTCGAAAGACCGGTACGAACTAACGCAATTAAGGGAAATTGGTCATAAAACTGTCTCTCTAGAAGGTTAATGGATTTTCAAAATGCTAGTGGCCCATGTGGACAAATCTTGATAAAAGAAGGAATTTATCTGCAGCTTCGTGGATACGGTATGCTTGTATAGCTCAGTCTTGGACGTATTTACTGCAATTTCTGTATAGAAGACGTCAGCTTTCGGACTACGGCAATACGGGCTATATGCATGGCAGTACTACTAGTTCTGACTCACTCAGTAGTCTAGTGTAATTGTGTACATATTAGAATCTAAACTTCTAAGCCGGTTTTTCAACGTGTTCTTCAATGAAAGATTGAACAATATTCGACTTTTCAGACGATGGATTCATTGTTCATTGATGGATTCTGCGTATGTGTCGATGTGTCGCAAAATTAAAAGAAATAACTAAGAACATTGCTACCTAGGGCCAGATAGAAGGCACACCTATGATAGTTAACTCTAGTAACAGGAACAAAACTACGATTGTAAGCTGACGAAGTATTGCATTGTAACCTGTGTAAAAGCTACTATGGACTAAGGGGAATTAGAGAAGATTGCCTCTGTATTAGTTTATATTTAGAACCACGAATAACAGGAAACTGTAGCGGCGAAAATGGTTGTAGCCTATCAGCTAGTGTTTCCGCATTGCATAGCATACCACAGTGGGCTGGTCATGACCTGATGAACCACATGTAATATATAATTTCTCCAACCAAAATTTGAATACAAAAGGTACCTGATCCACAGTATTCGAATAATTCAAATTCGTCGACCAAATACACGACGCGTGTTGTACTTTTTATTTTCTCTATGAACTCTGTTTTGACTGTTCAAGATATTTTGCGAAACGACTTGCTATCGTGACGCTACAACTGTTCTAGTCGTGTCCGTGCATCACAAACCCTCGACATGTATCGTTCCTGGTTGTTCCTTCTCTGCTTTTATTTGCCATTTGGTGAGGTTTTTGCATCCTCCGCCGTTGAGACCAAAGGAGATGACTACGATAACGCTATGCTGTTGATCGTTGACTTACAAGCTAAACTTCTGCATTTGGAAGAAAAACAAAAGGCAATGCAGGTGAGTTTAAAACAAAAGAATGTTCTACTTTGCTAAAACTTTGTAAAGCCATTAACCTTCTAGAGAGATTAATGACCAATATTAGCAATTCACTACAACCTGATTGACTTAAATGTGGACTTGCTAGCCAAATGTGGACTTACTAGCCTTCTTTGAAGTTGGTTGTTGGTTGTCACCACAGGTTTCGATCTTCATTAGAATGGTCATAAATCAATGGTTATTTACAATTGGTGATGATTTTTCTAATGACCCAGTTTCATTTGTCACGGATTGGGGTCTGGAAGGGAAAGCTTTTAGAAAGGACGTCACGGCTTGTATCTGCATTGGCAGTCTATTGTGAGACCTGAAACACACTGTTTGTGTCGATTTATTGATTCCTAATGGACCTGCCCAGAGGTTGATGAGGAGAGTAAAGAGATTGTTACAATGAATATTTTAATTTCGAAGTAGTTTTTTAACTTTCATATTTCCCCTAATTAAACACTTGCCATGTAACTTGCCATCAGTTGCAGTTCTAAGAATTGTTTAAAAGTATGAAGAATTCATTCCCTGGGAGGCTATGGGGTTTTCAATTTGCCGGTCAAGTCAGAGATGATTGTGTTTAAATACACAGTTCGATTACTACATTATTTATATTATGACATTGTAAAATAAAGATAAAGATTAAAACACGTACTAGGACACATGAAAATAATGTTTATCAAACCTAGGAACATTATTATATGATCGTCGTTAATCGTCGTGTAAGTTCGAAGTGCAGACTTTATTTTTTTATTTCCAGAACGAGGTGATGCTTCTTCGAGGAAATTCGAGAAAGGTCGGAGAAACGAAACGTCAATATCATGCTCGCACACGCAGAGATACAACTCAAGGAGCAGATAGTAAGTTCCCTATAATTCAAATTCAAATGTATTTCTCATATGTACATAAAGTTAACAAACGTAAATTGAGAGACATAACAATAATAACATATGATCATATATACTACAAAAAGAAAACAAACCGCGATAGTCTCTTGTCACAGTGAAATCAATTAGATTACAAGGAAATAATTACTTTTGATAATGACCTACGAGCTCGAATTTTAGTCTCTTTTGAATAAAACGGAGAGATACCGTACATTAGATCTGATGTCAGACAAAGTCGTTATCTATGCATTGTTCTATTGTGAGTTACCAAACAACGTTCATTATTACGAGTAGTAACGATATTTAATCATAATAAATATTTAATGTCACAAAAGATCAATCTTGAATAGGTCTTCAGGAGGATAACTCCATAGCTGGGTGAAGATTGTAAGGAAGGCGTAATGAGTTACACACCGACTAACTGTTTTGTTTGTTTTATATGTTACAAGAAGTAAAATCATCTCATTTTCGTTTCGTTTATTTCAGCCAGTACCGTACAGTCATTTCCAAATACAAATACATTTTTTTAATAAGAAAATAACTTATTGAACATTTTAAATGAAATTAAGTACATAATGAAAAATAATTGTCTCATTGTTACCTGCAGTAATATTTAGTAACCTGCTGCTGGGTAGAAATTTTAAAGAAACATTTGTTAATTTGTATATGTGAAGGGGATTTGAACTATATTTTAAAAAAGAATTGTTGGTTAAAAAGGTGCCGACTCGGTTATTAGGGAAGGAGGATGACACCGACCTAACATGGTGTCATCATACAGGTGCTCCTGGGTTAAGCTCATTTGCGGCCAACGAACAAGGGTTTAGCCATGAGAGTCGTGGTAGCCTAGGATCTGGCTTCGATACCAAAATAACATGTTATTATAATGAATTATATACATACCTATCATGAACCCCTTGGTAAATTATCTTTAATATTATATTGTTCTTTATAATTCGGTGAAAGCTATTTACGGTTTGTTTTATGTCTGTTACCCTTTCATAGGTTGTGTTCCCGGAACAGTTGGCTGTCCTCTGACAGTCACGCCTTACTCTGCGAGTGGTTCGTGCATCCTCTGTCCAGCGGGACCTCGTGGATATCCCGGCCCTGCTGGATCCTCTGGCAGGGACGGACGAGATGGACGAGAGGGAGTGAGTAAGTATTTCTCTAAGAGCTAATTCAACCCTTTATATACCTAGCCATATATGGCCTTATACATTCAACGTTTAATAACGCCTATGTAATGTCTGTCTACGCCGAAAATAATATAAAGAAACGGTGGTTTAATTAATGCTAATCATGGATCCTGGAGTTGGTTAAAACTGACACCCAGACATCTACTATTACAATATATGTTATCCAATTTTGATTTGGCATGTTCTTCACCATATACACTAGAACATATGGAAATCACACGCACAGTTTGGTCATTAGACATTTCTTTTAATTTCTTTTAATTGCCCTCTAGAAAAGAATGTCTACGACATCCGCACCCCTCTACCACTCAAAATATGACCTATGAATATTGATATTGGTATATTGTATTGGAAGCGTCACGTTGAATATTAAACTATAAGCCGACAACAATAAAACATTGCCAAAATCCATCAAGACTGACACATTTCTCGAATGGAAAGCTAAGAAGAAGCAGTAAATTTTCATGATGTCAAGTATGCCTACTATACTACCCAGGGGTAATTCAAATGACAAACAGTTCCTTTAATTTACGCCAATGCTACATCGTTCCAATAGCAAATAGGGAAGACAACACTTGTCTACCAGTGATCACGTAATCGAGTAGTAGGAAGGAAGATCACCTACACTTGATAATGACCAAAGAGATTGAAAGTTTGATTGATCTATATCCTGTGTATCGTTTATAGAGTGAGAGGAATATGAAAACAAGAAACCAGAAATAGGTAGGAAAATGCAGCTACAGCGCCCGTAAGCAGTCGCGATCATTTATACGCGAAAAAGACTCACAAAAAAAATCCTATTTCGAACACATGGTTGTATGTAATTTACAGGAATGAAATTTACCGGTTCTGAACAAGTTTGATAATGTTGATGATTCTTCGACTACAAATAAGACCATACCTATATTACTTGCCACGTAGTTATATATAGAATACTAACGAACACGCATACATCTTCTACCAATAGCTATGATTACTTCGAATGATGGAGAACCTAACTTACAGAGTTTCTCGACGTTCAATACGGCGAAACCTCCCAGTAACGCCAGCGGTGCCGTCTATGTGAGGTGGGGACACAAGGAGTGCCCGGCATTCTCAGATTTGGTATACGAAGGTAGGGGTAACTATTCATAAATTCATACATAAGTTATCTGTGGGTTTCGTAAGTTTCAGTGCTCTCATAATACGGCTGCAGTGCAGTGGTGATGAACAGATCTCCCCTCATCTTTATTGGTCTTTGGGACAGTGGTCGAAGATTTAGGTGTTACTCGCGCCCGACCGATGGGAACTATAAATAATCTTGTGATCCCAAAAATGAGATGAAGTTTCTTGTTATAACCTCTAAAGTTGTTTGCAAAAATCCAAGGCGTTTTAGGCTTCTACAAATTGGTCAAAACCAATTGGTGGGGGAGTGAATACACAGAATTGATACTTTTATGAGTGAAGGGCGAGGTCGAACTGGAGAGAAAAATAACGTTCGTACACTACAATTTATTTTAAAAAGTTGGACTGATGGAGTTGGTTTATCTTTCCCATCACCCTCCAAGTAGCTGCGTCACGGATGTCATGTGACGCGTAAATGTTCCGTCATGACTCTACTACTGGCTATGCCATTAAGGTTCTCAGTACGAACGAGGAGGGTTTGACATTTGACATGCTGTCAATACCTTTAAGAATGCTCTCGATAGACACTTCTTACTGGGTGGTAGACATTGAGGTATATTGGGTGCTTGTGGTTTGGGTCCTTGTATTTCGGGGTCTCCTTCCTGACCCTGTACTTATTAAACTAATCTAAGTAAATTGATTAATAAATGTCTTGCGCAATTTCCCGATTTTCTCATTATTATTTTACGGACACAGTCGCCTGGAGTAACCTCCCCAATTCCCACCTCATGCATCCCTTCCAGTTCACCTTAAAATACCTTCCCACGCGATCTAGCACCTAATTTGGATATCAGTGACAGAGCATCCAGTCCAGCCGTCATAATCTTAACCAATACTGTCGTCTACTGCCAAACATAATATATAGCAAAGTCTTGAAGATTTTAATTATTACTTGATTTAGCCATCGAGTGTTTTACGTATTATACATTCAAACGATTTTTTTCATTCCAAACAATATAATAAATTAAAGATAGAAATACGGCAAAGTGAAAAAAGGGTAGTATCATTCATCTCCTCTACAATATAGACAATTATACCTGTGAATTCATTTCAATGTATTTCATACCTCCATCTTGTTTCTCCTGACTGTGTGCAGGTATAGCAGCGGGAGCACATTATGGATCTACTGGGAACGGAGCCAACCAACTGTGCTTACCGAACGACCCTGTGTACGAAAATCCCGTCGCCTGTGTAGGAACATCTCGGGCTTTTCTCTACTCAGTAGAATACGAGATCGATGCGTTCCCGTCTCGGCAAGATTGATCCTGGCATGATCTCCCATGTGCCGTGTGTAAATCACCTGACAAATATTCTCAGCTGATGGTACCGGGGAAAAACTCGTGTCCCTCTGAGGAATGGACGCTAGAGTATGGAGGGTACCTGATGGCAGAAAGGTCCCATACTGCTCATCGGCGATCGATGTACATCTGTGTTGATCGTGAAATGCAGACCATAGACCGAACGAACGGAGCGTCGTCTTCTCGGGCCT
>JAODAG010062396.1:0-16705 GCA_027574785.1 Orphnurgus asper | reverse complement strand
ATGTAGTATATGTACATATGTATGTAGATACTAGCATAGTATCCCCTAACTTATAACTTAATACATAATAGGCCTACTCTTGTATATACTTCATATAAAACCACATAAAAATTGTATGTACGTGCGTATGTAGATACTAGCCTATCCCCTAACTTATACATACTCATGTATCCTATATTTCAGGTGGTCTACGATGAAGTACGGTATATGACCCAAATCGAGCTTGGCGCCTTGTGTATTGTGTAATCGGAAAATGTAGGCTAGGCAAAAAATGCGGGGAGAACATTACTTTTCCTTAACTCTTTCATCGCTTGGCTGACAAGCACTCAATCATAATCTGGATACTGCTTTGATTGGTTGAGAATGCTTTGAAATTAAGTGTTTACCTGAACATTATCATCAAATAAATTGTGGAGACAAAGCCTACAGGTGTGGAGTGGGAAGGAACGCCCAATTAAGTACATGCAACATTTCATTTCGTACCCCCTTGAAATGAGTTGTCATTCTAAATTGAAGAATCACAGGCAGCCTCCACCAGCGGTCTTCACTGCTGATCAACATCATGTGGTGATACAATAGGCCTACGTTTGTTTTTACAGGTGTAATCCTGAATTGTAAAGTTGGCAGGACAAGCTTAACTGAAATGAATGGCCATCTCCACCTCTTAGGTACATGTTCCTCTGAGAAACACTTCATGAGATTTGATAAATGATTTTACTTCAATAGTACCGTACTCATCACCGACAATATACGTTTGGTGAATTGAGTCCTTTCGTCGATCATATCTAAGTTGAATCCATGGCCTAAGTCATGATTCTGATGATGCTGAGACGTTCAGTTTCGTGCTTATTCAAAACTAAGTGATCTAAGTGGTCTGTAATACTCCTCTGATCACACTCTGCAGTATCCACCCGCAATCCCCGCTTAATTCCTTGAGAACCGTAGTGTCATATTATGCCGTAAACGAATTAAGGGCAGAAAGTTGAATTCCGACAAAAAATCATCCCACTTGCCATCACTACTGTATGCCCAGATACTCTAGGAACAGTGTTTTGGATGCCTGGCATACGGCTGGACCATATCGTCAAACTCCTGGAGCCTTGACTTAGATCCACCATGTCAGGCTTCCATCTAAACTCTTTGTTTCGAAGCAACCAAACTAATGCTCGGTGATCAGTGAATACATGGCATTTGGAACATTCCAAATATGGCCCACTTACCAACCCCAGTTAAAACTCGATAAGACTAATAAGGCTAAGTAAGATATCGTTGGGCGAGTGCAGTACGTGCCACGTAATGTGTAGCACGTATGGCTCTGTTTGAGGAAGTTACCCCACCATTACTAAAACTGAAGTAGTATTACTATTAGTAGGCGACCACTGTCTAGTATTAATTAATTAACTTACCACAGAGAAAAAGTAGCAAACACGGCTTCTTCACGCGGCACGGACCGAAGGCGCCGTGACATTTTTTTCACGCCAAGATCATTACCACTCATGCGGTCCTATTGTGTTAATAATCCCGGAGATTAATATCAATCATGAACTCCTTCACTGCTGTAATCGGGATAGATTTGCACTGTAGTTAGGATAACTTACGCATAGTCCATATTAAACCTATACTCAATAGAGTAGACGGCCTATTGTACATTTTCTGATGACCACTCGTGACAGTACGTCAGTCCACCGAGTCAGCAGATATTATAACGTATGATTCACCACATACTCACTGCTGTGTGCAGACCCTGAGTGCCTTACGAAAGGCCGTTATAAAGTCGAGTTATACAATAAGTCGCAATGAATTGATATTCACCGAAGCGTGACAAGGTAAAGAACTCCGCGTGAAAACAAATTTGATAGTGAATTTTTGCAGCTGAATCATTCATTTTTTTATAGTTATTATTATTGTCTCTCTGTTTGTACGGGCTACTGCTTTTCAACTCAGTTTTCAATTAGTCACCCAAACTTTTGCAAACAAAGTGGCACTATCATACACTCGTCCAATGTAGCCAAGTCTACAGACCGTTTAGATACAGGATTGAGGTGGGCTAGTGGATCGGTTTTTGTGCAATATGGCGCCGTAGCATTAATGCTGCAACCGTTAGGTACTCAGTTCTTGGGTGAATGTTGTTATTAAGTCGGTGATACATGTGATAGTCGACGGTAAGACAAACCCTACAGTATACCTTTATAGATTAGTAAGTATATATCAATATGACCTTTCAACGGTTGTCAGTGTAGTATGTTTGACAGGGTATATGCGACTGTAATACTCTGTAACGTTATACTGGTGACGTAGCTAGCCCCCTTTTTCCAGGGAGAGGGAGACCAAATAAAATGTCCGAAATTCAATTAGACAAAACATAGAGAAATCATGTTGGCTAACCAAAGTTTGTCGTATTATATGAACTAGCATTATTTTACTCCGACATAATAAACATCCAAAATTTGCTGAAAACTCAGATGCCAAGTTTGTAAGAAAATTGTTTCCGTTCTGTCGAACAGTATCTAGGACTAATAAATTACCGGCCAGGAATGTGGAGTCCATTTTAATCTGGAGGGAATGGTCATGTTTCTGGAAAACCATGATGCGGTGTAGGTCCAGGGAGCAAAACAATGGACGTCCAGTAAGGAGGGCGTGGTCGGGAAAGTGGCGTTTTTGAGGTGGGGGATCAAATGAGAATCCATAATTTTTCCAAAAATATAACAATGAGAGACCTTATTGGCTAATCCAAAGCCTTGTCAAATCAAACTTGTCTTCTTATAAACTTTTTGGGGAAATTTCCGACATACCTTTCTGAGATTTCTACAATCATACACGGTGGAGCTGATATGCCCCGGATCAGTTACTCGCAATAAGGTAAATTCTTCCAAAGAGACTGTGCGATGAGTTTGGAATTTCTAGCATCACTCTCTGGTGTGGTATCCTTTACTATGGTTATTTAATTTATAATTAATTTCAGCCCGGTATCATGGCCGACCAAGTAGAGTGGATTCAGGGAAAGGTCAATTACCGGGCCTCCTTGTGTATGTTTTGCTCTTATCACTAATTCATTGGTTGTCATGGCAACAAGGTTAGTCCATCTCGGTCCAATTAGCCATATCTTTGGGACCGTCAGTAGGCGGAGAATGACCATGCTTGTTGCTCTGAGCTATAAATATATATTGTTAGCCTATAAAGTATTGTAAATGTTCTTAAGCTCAGAGATTAATACACATTGAAAGAAACGAAGCCAACAATAGTAGCTACATAGCTTCATCGAAATCGAAATCGGACATAGGCTATAGGATGTAACAATGAATTCTATAGAGTTCAGTGTACTATAACTTGTAATACAACTTCTTACACATACTACACGAGCAAACGTGTCAGAGAAAGTCATGCAGGCTAAGGAAATACCGTCATTATAACAGTTATGCTTGCAGTATCATCATTGCTGAAGTACGTGTTACGCTATGAACGTAACAATACTGACTATCGGTCCATCAGTATCAAGTCTGCAGAGTAAAAGATGGCACGAGAGGAGGCAAGCTTTGTTTTGTTGATGCAAAATATTTTGAGGCCGCTCGGCCCGGTGAAGTAGAACTAATAATGGCAAAGAACGGTATACAAACGTGTAGCTAAAACTATCAACTTAATATTACGAAATGTAGATTGGTTGCAAAGTATACTGCCCGATAACATCGGCAGCTTGGAACGGTTACTCCTTGGGATCCCTCGGAGGCTTTGGTAGCTTAGAGCGTCTTTCGTTATTAACCTGACTGCGCGCTTCGACGCTGTATAATATAGTGAAACATAGACAGTACCGTATGGTGTATTAGACAGTCTAATCACTCACTCACGTATGGTTTGAAATCGGACTTAGGCTATAGGCTGTAACAATGAGTTCTATAAAGTTCAGTGTACTATCACGGTTTCAACTGTTGTTTCTTAACCAATAAGTTTCTCCTAATAACTGATAAGCGTGTACTTCAATGGACGGTCATTCTCACGGTATACTGTAGCGTACCGGTAACTGTCATGTTGTATTAATCGGTTGACCTTCGTTCGTAACTTCGTCGTGGAATATGGTAACTAATCAATAATTTTAGTAGTAGGCATATCTCCCAGAATGACCTCTCTAGATATTTCTTATTAACATAACCTCATCGGTTCGTACTATTTTCAGTCTGTATAAACAGTTTGACTCTACATCAGTGTTTATTAACTACTGTGTCTTCCTATTCCAATAAAGAAATAATATTGTGCAATGATCTCTGGAATTCTCTATTATGATGATATGTCGTGGAAACTTCCAAAAAAGGGAAATCCCAAATAAATTAGTCTCTACGATTAAATGTCCAATGGGAGGAATCCCCAAATATCAATAGTGTAGCACTGTTATCACGCAGTAGGTAACGGTAATACAGTAGCTGGTTATGAACATGCAGATACCTCCAAGCACTATATAGTGTATGTATTACATAACACTGTAACATATATGTTGATGTTTCCAATTTAACACATTCCAAGCTGTCCTCCCAACTACTGCTCGTTATACCTTTCCACACTCGATCAAAACGGCAATCACATGGGGAAGATTACCCCTGGGGACAAATTCCCTCTAAATCCTATCTAGGGATTATAGTCTGCATTGTTTTAATTTTAAGAGATATCTTTCGAACAGAAACCAATTCACGGATCAACCTATGGGAATATTTTCCTAGTGAAAGATTTCCCCAGATCTCCTTGTGAATAAAATCATGGAGAGCAAGGGGAAATATGACCACAATTAACGAACTATATGACAGTAGTTACTAGCAAAAGCTACCTCGCACACACCCTTTCTCCATTGGCAACACTGTAGCGGTGCTAAAAAATTTCCCTGTTAATCTTATTCCTCGACTGGGGAATCATTTAACTACGAAATTAATAACGGAGAAGTATAAACCACCAGTATATAATGTATTCTGTAATGACACATTTTCGGGGGAAGAAATATTCGTTACGTTTTTCAAAAGTGTTTTATGTATGTCTCATTAACATCGAATTCATTGGCATTTCGTACGATGTAGTCGTCATTCATCGAACGGTTGAAGTCAACACTATTTTTAAAGTTGCAGGCTGTGCTGAACTTCGGTTGGTTTAATTTGATACCTTTATCGGTCAATACATCAGGCGTAGCTGGTGCCATCAAAGTGGAAAACCTGAGAGGCTTCGGCAAACACTCCTCATAACCAGCAACAAGAAATGATTGGCTAAATGGGGTAACTTGAAAACCGATCAGCAGTATTTTTTATTGATTCCTGGAGTAATCCGTCCTTTTGGAGATCATTTTATCATTGTCGTAACAAACCATGGCCACAGCTCGAGACGTATTCAGTGCCTGCGTTTTCGTTACTATTCTGTCGTTATCAATCTGGTTCAATCTACCTACTAGTTTGTTGGAGATGACGGCAGCCGCGTCGTCTGTACGGAAGGCATTCTCCGTAGGCCTACGTCTAAACAATTTCTCCGCCGAGCCCGAGAATTGGACGAACATATCTTATACGTCGGCTTACTCGGACACCAAGCCTGATGCGATGAAGCCACCCCGAGTCGTGGTGCACGGGGTCGTAACATATCCATTATCCATTATGTCGTACTGGGTGAAAATGAACAAATTATCGAGAACTGTGACATGTCACGGCCATGATAATGACTCGATACTGATGAGCATGCATAATTTTAAGTCAGAGAACACAAGGATTGATCTTTTCTGGTAAAATTCTCGACAAACATGCATGAGTAAAACTTCAACGTCAGCGACAGCCATGGCAGATCTTGGTTTTTACGACCGAGGAGAGTCCATACTTTGCATCTTGGGCAATCCCTCCTCTGCGACTAAATTACATCCGTTTCAAGGTCACAGCTACATATCATCTTCTTGCAGACATTTTCGTACCGTATGGACGTTTCGTTCGCTTTGCAAATGATAAAACATCGATTTTGAATTTCACGTCGAACTTTGGCAAAAAGAGAGGATTGTTAGATTGGGTATCAAGTCACTGATGAACTAGGCTGTGGCAAAGGTCGAAATTCGCATATGATCTCGACAGGTTTATTCCCGATATTCTCGATATGTATGGGACGTGTGGCCAACAATCCTTCCCGAAAATTGACAGAAAAGTGTGCAGCAACATATTCAAAAGGTATAAATTCATAGCCGCTTTCGAAAATAGTTCTTGTGAAGGGTATATCACGGAAAGGTTTTGGAATACTTTGACGACTTTCAAGGCAATTCCATTCGTGATCGGAGCTCAAAGGGAAGATTACGAAAAGCAGGCGCCGCCGAATTATTTTATTCACGCGGATGACTTTGGTTCCCTGAAAGAGTTAGCGGACTATGCACTTCACGTTTCGAGAAATAAGGAAATGTACGACTCATTCTTTAAGTGGAAGAGCTATGGTGATGTTGAAACTTATCCACTTTATCAGATATTATCCCATACAGACCCAGGTGTCTGTAGGTTAGTGGGCTTCGTTCGATCAAATAATCTGAATTTAGCTCCGATGTCCTTTGATCCTTATGGGCGAAGATGGCTAGGGGGATGTAACCAGTGTGGTGAGCGTATCTGGATTAGGAATTATTCTAACTTTAATGACCAATTATCAACTAATTAAATACACGATGAAAAGGTTCCATTAACGTTTGGTAACGGAATATACCTTCAAAATAAGCCTAGTGCACCAGTTGTCTAAAAACGGAAACGACCATAATCCTATAGCAAGCTGATTTTCAGAAAGAGCACTCGTTTCGCCGCTTCCTCAATGCCGAAAGACAAGGGGAGACATTCGGCCTTACCCACCTGCTGTAGATGCCCACAAAATTAGTGTTATGAAGTGTGTATTGATATATAATAACGTAGCAACCATTGGATAATTTTCCTGGGTACCGAGCATGTTCAACAGAGACAAGGTAAAATATACTGTGATTTTTATAGGATATAAATTTTAGGAGAATAATCTACCGGGAAGTACGGTAATCAGTCTAAACAGGATCGGGGGGAGAATCTGAGCGAGATTCGGAACCTTAAGAGGAGAACATCAACAATAGTAGTTATTAGTTATTTCAATAAAACACTTGAGAAACATAATCTACATGGGGTTTTCTTTATTCCAATTCATTTGCGGTCCAGTTTAATGCTATCCTTCTTTAATATCACTACCAGGCCCCATTTGTTTATTCACCATCCGGTTGAGAGTAGGCTGAGATCATGAGAGGCACGGACCAAGGCAGAGACTCGAACCATTACACATCAGCAGTTTGGCGGCGTTACAGTATTATTAATTAAGCCAATGTGCAACTTACAGCAATTCATTTATCATTAGTGCCAGAGATATATCTGCCAGTGTTAAAATTTTACCAATATATTGAGCATGAATAGCTGCCATTACTATTACTAATGTATGGAACGTGTTTCATGTATTTATCTTTAAGTTATATCATTAAGATGCATGGGATATGACGAAATATAGGCTATACAATAGTTGTAACGAGTAGGACATAATTTCAGGTCCTTTAAGCAAAGGATAAACATCTGAAACATATCTCTTCAATAACGAAAACGATTGCTGAACACGGGTTTAAAGGACATCGTGTGACGGAGGCCCCTATACAAAGACAGGTGAATAAGGACATCGCTTGTCATGTCACCGTTGAATGATATCCAACAGACATTCTCCTTTTTTGTGGATTAATCCTAATGTACTGTTCCCGGTTTCTGCTAAGTGAAAGCCTATATTTGAGGGATGTCTCTTTATTGTTTCAATCATCCGTATAAGACAAGCTAGGCCGACATACGAATGACACGTCTCTATCTAGAGGACACCAATCACTAATTAAATACTCTTATAACTTTCTCATCAATACCTTCAACATTAGAAACATTAAAACACCTGCATATTCTTACAATACAATGTTGCTCATTTTGGTGCCTAGGCCTAATTTATATTTAATTTATGTTAAGGAACGCAGTACTATATTGCATTATATAGATACATATATGGTCGCCCAAATAAGATTGTCTTCATTTTGGCCATACTTGACAATGACAGATATTGACTGACAGTAGTTTATGCATAGTGCAATGCAATATTGGATACATTGTGTCAGCAGTGCTATCATGTGTGTACATTACAACATTAACGCTAGACTGCAGTAGTTGCACTAACACAGTAACACTAACACAAGTAACAGTATACTAAGCTGTATGGTAACTTATTATTATTAATAATATCACAGTAGCCAGCAGACAGAATGTCTTCAAATTCGGCAATTGTGAAGTATGCATGGTTACAATGAACACATAACATTCATTTGTCCCAAAACGGGGATGGGAAGCATACAGGAACTTGCAAATTTTGCAAGAATACCACCAAGTGATTACCGAATCGTTAGGAACAACATCAAATTTCACAAGGCACATGGAGAGAAATCACATTGACAAGTATAGCTTGACTATAGCCTAATGTTAATAATACTAGGCCTATGCAGGCTACTGTATTGGTCCTTAGTTTATGCGTATGTAGCCTAGCCTAACGTTACTAAACTAAGTACTAACGCTAGTATTGACAGTACAAGTCTACAGTATTATTACTACAAAGTACAGGAAATTTTCCTCATTGAATTCAATGACAAAAAGTTTATTTGTTATGAGCTGTACTGTGAGTTATGCACTTATCAATTTAGTAACACTATGGGGCAGGATTAAACTTACACGGGGTGGCGTGTGATTGCCCCCACATTGTTCAAAATATCCCTAAGTAACTCCAAATTCAAAACCTGCATTGTAAACGTACAGTAGACTATAGTATATATCTATTTAAAAAGTTATAATTTTTTGGGACTACTTGAACTTTAGATTATACAAATAAACAATACAAACAGGAAAAGTGATTTCACAGCATTTTGGTACCACAAACTTTGTAATTATATTAAAAACCAAAGCAACCAGAATTCCAAAATTTTGGATTTTACTTTATTGAATTGTTCATTCATTCATGCATTGTTTTGTCGTTTTTGTCTCTTTTATAGGTATAAAGCGTATCAAGCTGCTAGAATGAAATCAGATCCTCAGCAAGGCATATTACAGTTTACTGTTGCAACAGGATCTGGCCAACAGAAGCACTACCACCAAATAATCCACGTCAGAAAGCTATACCCAAGCTTTGATTAAAGACTGTAAATGTAAATATTGAGGGTTTGTATGACTACACGTAGTTGCTAAAATACCCAGCTTCAACAAGAAGCAGAAACGCTCGAAAAATATGTGTAACCTATCTGAAAGTAACAAGTGACATTTACTAGCGGTATACCCGCATTTGTTCCCGACCAATGCCTATAAAAGGGCCCAAAATCTTAAAGATTTACTTGCTAAGGCAAGGTTTTCCAACAATCGAGTCGGACGAAACATTACATGGTTCCACAAAAATTTCCTTACAAGCACTTTATAGTGCATGTTGCGAACGACAGACACTACAGCCGAATATAAAATATCCACGGCTTACTACTGATGAAGCTCCGCCGTTAGAGCACGAGAGCAGAAACCGGTCTAGTTGGTCAAAAGAACCACAATCTACTTTAGCCTTACTATTTAAAAACTCAAAACACCTAAAAGTAGGTTTTGTTTCTTACAATGAGATCATGCTATAAGTTCTTGACATTTACAATTTGCACTTTTTCAGCGTAATTTATGCATAGGCATAGGCTGTATATTTAAGTCAGCCTTTCAATCTTGTTCAACGTTTTCTATTAATGGTTTTTCACTTGTTATTGCACAGTGTCTTAACCTCTAACTGTATTGTATAATGTTTAGTGTTATATGATTTGAATAAAACAAAATAAAATACTGGCGATCTTCTGACTGAATGATTTTGCTGGACTCGGTGACTAGACTTGGACTCGGATTGAGTTGGACTCGGACTCGACTTGGTCTCGGATCCAAGGGACTTGGTCTCGGGTGCTGAGGACTCGGTCTTGGTTTCGGATGCTGTGGACTCGACTACAACACTGGTTAAGAGGAGGGGAATCCCTTCTCCTTAAATCCCTCCCTTGTGTTACGGGCAGAACAGAGGTATAACTTTCGTCATTTCTAAGAAGACAACCTCTGGTAGATTACATACGTCACGCCCGGTAACCAGTGATTCTAACAGTGACCTTTAGAGGGAACTCTCGTTTCGGGTTATGAGTGTGATGTAATACATTCCCAGAATGAATACCGTAGCTTAGTTATTTGGTAAATGAGATAAAAGGGAATGAGAATCTCTTTTCGAGACAGTGGGAGTGGGAGAGTTGTTGTTGGTAAGTCGAGAGTAGAGACAGAGTATGACAGTCTAAACATCTGAGTCTTGGTATCGTTGGGCAAGTAAACCCATTACGCTGGTATTCCGACTGGAAGATCGACTACACGGCTCCGACCAATCCATCTGATTTCGTGTTCTGTTTCTGTATACGTGCCTCTCGCTACCCCCGTATAAACCCCCGGGAAACGGAACACTTGTGTAATAATCCGGGCGATGCCGCCATACCAAGACTAATTCATGATTCGCCATGGCCACCGTAACCCCTCCCCCATCCACAACTATTGCTAAATCTCGCTACCGCGACGCATTTGGTTACTAGCGGAAGCACTACAACTTTTACTGGTGTCGTTTAACTTCACCCGGCACTGCGCCCTCCCCGAGACATGTAATGCCTACGTTACGGCCCTGTGCGAAGCACAACTGCACATGTTGTTGGCAAATGATCGTTGCCAGCTCTGGCCTAAACACTGAGTTACAATGACAAAACAAACATCATCGATCGCATAAACCGTCTGTTATTGAACAAAACATAAACAAATTATAATGGAAAACCAAAATAAGTTCCACCTCTTCGGTCGATGAGGTTTAGCATCCCCTGAATCAGAATTTTAACAATCGTATCGGTTTTGTTTATCTTATTCCCCAACAAGTCTGGCAATCTTGTTCAGCTCGCCACGGTTCAGCAATCTCCGCACGCAATGAAAATAGGCATTTTCTTGGTCTCCAGTAAAAGTACACACACACCCACACAGGTATTTATATGGTCGTATGAGTAACTGCCCCGAGTGAAAATCAACATGGCCAACATCCCGTCAATACATGAAAGAATCAACATCCTCCGAGACAACTTCCTCAACAAATGCAGCGACCAAAACCACCACCTTCACGACTTTATCCACGTCCAACTTCAGCACTCCATCCTTTTCACTGAGGGCACACTACTTACAGGTCTGGACACATGAATTATCTCAAACTCCATAAAACATGCGTTACACCATCATAAAGCATGCGTCAAACCCACCGAAACATCACCTACAAGCCAGCCGTCGTCACTGAACCAGCCAGGAAAATTGTAGCCTCCGAGAAACCATCGACTCACCAACGCCGCATCAACTAGTAACAGACCACAGTAGTCCCGACTCTATCAATCTCAACAGCCTTGCAGTCAGCGCCGTCTCAACCCGCCTCCGTTACCATTTCTAGACATCCGTTTCTAGACATTCATAACTCATCTCGACAGTACCCACATATTCTGGAGACTCATCTTATCCGGTCAAGTGTCTTTACACATGACCAGCTGAAGCACCTTTCGAGGTGGAAGCATAACACGAGTCAATTAGTAGTTAGCAGTAGTAGTAACTGCCCATGTTCCCGCGAAATTGCTGTGGATGTTTACATCGACCGTGTTACGCCTATCCGTAGCCTCTTCACCGGTTTGCTACGGGCTCGCTGGGAATTATGGGTGCATCCGTAAGGCTTACTGCTATTGTCGATTCTTATTGGAAGTTGTTTACTAGTCACGGTGGGAACCTGGACAACATGATGGCCGAGTCTTGATCATATGTTTGCATTGCCGCCATTTTTACTCTTTGTGAGACAGCTGTTAAAACTTGTCTAAGTGTTGAAACTTAACTTGTATAGGCTAATCAATATCTAAGCAAAAGACATAGGCCTACACATGCACACTACAGTCGAGGTAGTCTTATATGAAGTACATACAAAAGAAGTATGTGTATGTATATATAGCCATATACATATAGTATTATATAAAAACAAAAGGTTTAAATACTGAAAGAATGTAGTAAAGGATTTAGTAGCCACTCCCCAGTGACATTTAATCACCTTTGACCTCTCCTTCACTGTTTAGCGCCCCCCCCCCCTCTCTCTCTTTCCTCAACTTCATTCGTGGTCCCCTCTTGCGTTCACATTTGTCATCATCATCCACTCTGCCGTTTCCTGATTGCAGGTACAACGAGAGATGCACCGACGATGTCGTTACAGAGCAGCGACGCATTCTGCACGGGTAGGTAGACGACGTTTTGGTGCGAATCGACGGCCAGTACCTCTGTTCCTTGGACGGCAACCTTCTTCGACGGTGCTCCGGAGAAGTGCCCTGAACGTCGCCAAGTCCTTTTCAAAAGACGGGCCGTAGTCTATGATCCTCTCCCATAGGGTCCTGTTGAAATGGGCGTATAGCAACGCGTCGGCGTTGTTATGCGCCCGGATACGGTCCAGCATGGAGTCACGGCGGAACTCTTCAACCGCCGTCGGTTGGGCCCGTCTCTTGACGTACAGGATATCCGAGAAATCCCAACACAGCAACTGTTTCAGCAAGATTAACGACTCGTCGAAGTATTCCAAGATTAAGAAATAGGTTCAGTTCCTCGTGGGAGCTTTGCTATGTACTCGTTTACCGAGGTTACGTTTCGCATACCCTTCTTGTTAAATCCCAAGTCGAAAATGTGGTTGTTTCACGCAAACGGGTTATTCTCCACGATGCGCGGTCGGTCTAAGAGCCATAGGACGGATTCCTCGAAGTTGGCGTATGGTCGGTCTCGTTAGCAGCAATGCATTTCTGAGGTATATGAAAGTTTCGGAAAGCGGATGATAAACTGCGCCACGGACTCCAGTATTATCGTTACGTGGTACACGTCGCCGTGGTACATCAAGGCTTCCATCAACTCCCTCGCGTACTTGAAATGACGATATGTTGTAGCCCTTGTAATTCACGAGGTCGTCCTTGGCTACGCCGGCTGGCGGTAAAAAGATCGAGCTGAGGTTTAGATAAGGTCGGGATATGGTAATTGAAATGGGTCTTCACGAAGATAATGTTCCCCTGCGACGATTTGCATTGATCTTTGACCTTTGTGATCACCGCGGCATTCTTTGATGATCTGGGGGAGAGACAAAATGACAACTCGTGAAGATCACGAGCCACATTATTGCTACAATGACCGACGTCTCCTTCCTTGCCCAACTTGTTTCCTTCCTTCCCCAACCTGTCTCCTTCCTCCCCCAACCTGAATCCTTCATTCACCAACCTTGTCTCATTCCTTCCCCAAACCTGTCTCATTCTCATTCCTTCCTTTTGCTGTTCTTCCTGAATCACTGTTTATAGACTGTTATTGTAAAGTTATAAGCCTCAGCTGATCGGTTAGCTCATCATTGGAGCTCGGACAAATTCAAGCATATCACGTGGCGTTATGACCACACACGAGGCAACGTTTGGAATAGAACATTAACGGGTGCACATTAACCACGATTGCAAAGAGCTCTTTTTCTTTTACCCTTTTTGAATTAAAATCAATGATTAGCTGTCCCTCAATTTGCCAACATTTGCTTACGATTGACCAAACTGACACCATTCCTTGAAGTACTGATGCAGCAGAATGTAATACGTCATTTTTGGCAACCGGGACTGACCCTCGTTGTCTTTCCGCGACAGTCTTAGAGATAACGCCGCAGTGGTTGATGAAAACTTTGCAGAAGGCTGTATCGTGTTTCAGTTTGTACATGATGTTGGAATGCCCATATTTGACCTGGACCACTTCACTTTCACCGACCATTCCCTCGTACTTCTCAGCTAACAGTTTCCGAAATTCTGCCAAATATCCCCATAACTCCGCCCAGTAGGCGGCGTCCTTCTTCCAGAGGGTTCTATTGAAGTGGTCGTACAGCATGCTATCGCCTTTGTTGCGCTTCAGTATGCGCCCTCGAAACTCGGCGTCGACCTCTAACGGATTCGGCTGAGCGGCGCATCTTGACGTACGCGATGTCTTCGAAGCTCCAGCACAGGAGCCGCTTCATGAGAACCAGGGATTCGCGATACAACATGAATCCTAGCAGTGGCCATGTGCTTTAGCCGTGACCATACTTAGCAATATCATTTTAGCCACTTCAAGGGCAATCCCCCCTCTATGTTATCAAGAACACTCATACTTACAATTCTGTCGTCATCAAATGGCCATTTACCTCAAAACATAATAACCAATATGATTCTCGCACCCTCCCCCCTAATGTGGATCTGTGCATCAAATAAGATGACCAAGCTGTAGTTTTGTGGAGTCATCATGCTTACAAGGTTTTCAGATTTTGACCTCTGTGGACATGAAATGACCTTTGACCTCAAACAATATGATTCTTGTACCCCCTAATATGGACCTCCAGTCATGCGCTACACAGTAGTGGCACTACACCCGCCCAATGATATATAGATCTTAACAGTCAGTGTTTTCTGCGGTGAACTTTAAGAACTTCATCTGCGACCACAGGTCGATTTAGTTCAGTCGGTGTTCCGTTTATATAGCAACAAAATGGCACCTGCATGTATACCGATGCTTTTGGTATCTGTCGCGGGATTATCTAGGTTTTCAAAGCCCTACGCGCGATAATATCACATTTCACGGATAGGCTTGCCGCTACAAATTGCGGAACTTTTGAAGAAAATATCGAACCCGTTGAACTCAAAACAGTTACTCAAAAGGTAGAACTAGGCCTATATATCCTATATACCCATTGCTAGTTTAGCCCACGCACACACCCGCATACATCTGTAGTTTAGTTAATAATTATGATCACCAAGGAAAGTTAAATTTCCAGCCGAGTTTGAGGGGAACGACTTTCAAACTTAATTAAGCGGCTAATGTAATGATTGCCCAGCCTACAGCAGGGGTTATTAAATTACGGTCCGCGTACGGCCCGGCCAGACGATCCCATGATTGCGGCCCACGGACAAAATTCAGAGAAAAACCCATGATGATGTATTGAGGGACCGCAGTCACGAGTCACAGAGGCTAGTTAGTTGCTTTAATCAGAGAGACGAGACACGGCCCGTAGTCAACGGTGAGACATGTAGTATACTACCGTATCGTAGTTCACAAACTTATCCAAGCATGGTGGGGCTCCGCTGGGGTGGAGTCATCTCCCCCCGGGATCACTTTCAAAAGTTTATGTGGGCTCACTAAAGACAAAATCAACCGTATCCCCCCCCTGGCCTAAGCTACAGCCTACAGTACCAGGCATGCTAGGTGGGTTTACCTTACCGTGTTCCTACGGGTATCGTCGTATTTAGTTGCCAAATCGGATCGATCAATGGTTGCTTCCAAATTACGACTACGATGGTCTAGAAAGTTAACGATAACAGCGTTGACAGCAAGTACGTGAAAGGGTGCGGAGGAGAGAAAGTCAAGTTTAACTGTAAATATAAAGGACACCTAGACTACATCGCGGGGAGGGGGGCGCTAAGATCTGGCCCACCTGAACATTGCTTGTGATAATGCGTTTTGCCCCTTTCACCGCTGTACTTGTCCTGCTCGGAATCCATGCGGACCCCTCCGCTAACTATAGGAAGGTGCACATTCTTGTAGTTGGTATCGGTTTTCGAGGAGTCCCTTACGGTCAGGCCGACCGCGGACGGGGTGTGCCGTGCAGTACACAGATCAAGGTGGTGCCGTGCAGTACACAGATCAATGTGGTGTCTTGCAATACACAGATCAAGGTGGTGCCGTGCAGTACACAGATCATGGTGGTGTCGTGCAGTACACAGATCAAGGTGGTGCCGTGCAGTACACAGATCAAGGTGGTGCCGTGCAGTACAGATCAAGGTGGTGCCGTGCAGTACATAGATGAAGGTGGTGCCGTGCAGTAGTACACAGATCAAGGTGGTGCCGTGCAGTACAGATCATGGTGGTGCCGTGCAGTACAGATATACAGCGGGTGCAGCGGTAAACAGTGACTCCTCGATCCACCAGCCCATCCATGGACAACGCAGCTCGGAAGGCGCGCGCTACAGTACTATTGTGAATTACTAATGATTGTGCTGGTTCGTTCATCAGTGCACAACCGACTAATGAGGCACGAACAATCGAGAGAATGGGTGAATTTGGGTGAATACGGTATATTCCAGCACACGGTTCTTTGGGGCGGCGGGTAATGCCACACTACGCTGAAAATGCAAGGCAAAGTGACTTTAATTTTTCACGTAACTGCTTGCCTTTCGTACATTCGTGAACGGTCATCAGGGCCTACACGGCGACGGCAAAAACGTCCAAACATGAAGATTCGCATTGCCTTAGCTCACTGTAGGCGTGCGATGGCCAACTAGTTCAGCTGCAAACTGCGACTATAGCATACACGTAATACCCGTTTGAACTACAATGTACTAAAAATACACAGCAAGTGTGTGTGTTTTATTTTATTTTTCATTAACAGAAAGCAGATTAATATAATACACAGCGTAAGAGTATTGCATTACAAATTAGAAAACAATTTCAAACCAACAGCCCTAATATTGGTGTCTATCTGTAGATTACAAAATTAGTTTTCTTTTGATTTTTTTGCGGGGGGGGGGGGAGGCTAAATTAAAGAACTTTGCTTAATTAAA
>JAODAG010062063.1:2208-28187 GCA_027574785.1 Orphnurgus asper | reverse complement strand
TCGGGGACGAAAGGATATATATATATATATATAAATATGTATATATCTGTATATATGGTATGCATGTGTCATCTCTTTTGTCCTGCCTCGGATTAAGTTAAGGACAATGGGCCTATGAAGCAATCTGAATTAAGGGATTATGCAATATCTTGACAGTTTTATCTCTTTTTGCTGTAATTAGTCAGGAACCTTAATCAAGCGCAATTAATTAATCACTCGTGATTGAACAATTGACCCTGTTTGGTGTTTGCTTGCTTGACAGGCTCGAAGAACAATGGTACCTTTTATCTTTAGCTGATAAGTACCTTCAATGCTAATTTGATATGATCAGGTTAATAGCCAGGCATTGATATATGTCCATTTCCTCAACCATTAACGACCTTTCCTCGATTTTGCAACCGTATTTAATTATCGTTGGGGTGAAAGGTTACTAGATTTTTTTTGTATTTAACTCTTCCCTCCGTGCTTTTGAAAATCCCCCAGAATATTTCATATTGACATTACTTGTTTATCTAGTATCTAACTGACCCCTCAACTTCACCACAGTCCCTACCCCATCCATTTTCTTGGCTATGCCATTACAGATTTTCTGCATCGTTATTGGAAAAAAACTCAAACTTTAGGTACTGTAGCCTCAGTAATTACGTAAATTAACTTTAAAGAAATCTTTCCAGTCAGCTAGCATGAACGAAATTGTTCAAATTAATTAAATGTTTAGTCTTTGGGAAGCAAGCCCTGCTTATGAATTAGTCCACTCGACATATAATTCAAATTTATAAAGCTGGTATATACTGCATACACCCCTGGAGGAATCAAAGATTTGCTCCTTTGACCTCATTATAGTTTCAGCATTGCCGGATCATTTTTGATAAGACTGAATAATTTTCAAGACTATAACAATCTATTTTTCAGGTCTCTTCCACTACAAAAAAGAGTATGTATTCACTTACACTGGAACCGCAAAGACAGGAATCGTGGGAACCCACGATGTTACCTCAGACACGACGATATCGTGTGCGGAGGTCACCGTCACGGTACCTCAGAAATGCGTCATCGTAATGAACACCAGGTCATGTGAAATCACACCGACAACGGACCAGGTACGGGACGTTTTTCCAGCCTTTTTACCCCTTACCTAACTGTAACGATGCGAAGTTGCAATACATGGCACCACCGTCGTCTATATTTTTTGTTATCTATATAACCCAAGTATAATTAGGTGTATTATGTTTGTCTGTTGGCAGTATCTTTGGTAAAGAGTGTGGAGCAGTAATTAAACGGCTTCCAGGCACAAGAGGGCATAGAAGGTAATCATGGCAGATTGAAGTACATATGAGAGGGCAGAGTATAATGTAATCATGGCTGATTGATATCAATACAAGAGGGCAAATATGATGTAATCATGTCAGATTGATATCAGTACAAGAGGGCAGAATATGATGTAATCATGGCAGATTGATATCATTACCAGAGGGCAGAATAAATAATGAAATCTATGGTAGATTGAAATCAATAGAATTAGAGGGCAGTATACAGTTATTACCGTCAGATGACTCCCAGAATATTTCGTTATTCCATATAATTCACTTTTTAATTTGTCCTTGAAGTATCATACTAGAACATTTGTTAATCTTCCAGTATGTACTATTTCAAGCATTTCGAGCATGAAGAAAATGTAAAGAAAGCAAAAAGTTAAGAAATTTTTGTTAAATGTGGTCAGAAGAAGTACATTTGCAGTAAATAAAACAGTTACCAGCTCAATTACCTGCCGGTTATGATGTCATACGTTGCTGTCTTGCCAGATACATTCGTGAAAATATTCTAGACTTCAAAACGTGAATTGCCACCAAGAGAACATAACCTTAGTTATTTATTTTTTTTATTTATTCGAGATTAGACGGTTAAAAATCATTGACTACAAACGGCTTTTTCTCTCCCGACAGACCGCGGCATTCGTCCAAAGTCTGGAGCGATATGAACTCATGGCACGCGTCACCGACGGTCTCCTGACGGAACTTTTGCCCCATGTTGACGAAACGCTGGAAGTTCTCAACGTGAAGAGAGGTATCCTCAGCGCTCTGCAGTTGGAGTGGACCGGCTCGATTCTCGAGGAGCTCGTCTCGGACCAGCTTTCCATCCACGGCAACTGCTCGACCGCCACCACGCACCTGCCAAAACCTGACGATTTCACCGAAGCGTTTCTAGTGACCAAGGACCTGAACAGCTGCGTGCAGAAGCCGACCAAGGCCCCCATGTTGTGGCCCGGAGTCTCGTACCTGCAGAACTTGGTAATTAGCCCCTAGCGAAAGTCCTTATAATGCCCAGCCCTCCACAGTGCCCGGGCGTCATCGTAGGCCCCTGTGCATGCCCGTAGCTCCCCCCCCCCCCTCCATTGCTTCATGCCGATGTTCTGCGACCGGGCTGTTAAATTTCAAATCCTGTCTCCTGTCGTATTTTTGATGACGTCGTCGCCTCCATGGCAAGTCTGCTCATCGGAGAGTTTATAAGATTGGGGGTAATCAGCGCAGTGTCGAGCTTCAGCTGAACGCTTGCGATGTCAGACTGCAACCCTGCCCCCGGGGGAGAAATGTAATGTAAGACTAATTTGTGCGACCGCGTCCGCCCTCAAGGGATTTTACCAGCTTTTGGGCCCCACATATTTTTTCTTTTACTTTTCCTCCTTAAACGACAGAACATTGGAAGCAACCTGCTGAACTCCTCCCAGCAGTGCCGCTACGAGACCTACGAGATCAATGGCCAGCACATGCAGAAGGCAGAGTGCACCGAGGTCCACTCCTTCTGGCCGATGAGCATCTCCAACGACCGTGGTATCATGACCACCATAACCCAGGTCCTCGAACAGCAGGAACTGAACAAGTTGAACTCGCTCGACTTTAAGTCTCTGAGATGTAAGTCTGATGGTTCTGAGTAATAGTCACATAGACACTAAATCCATGGCAATAGTAGGGTAAAGACACTAAACCCTGGGCAATAGTAGGGAAGACACTACAAACCCAGGGCAACAGTAGGGTAAAGATGCTAACCCAGGGCAATAGTAGGGTAAAGACACTAACCCAGGGCAATAGTAGGGTAAAGACACTTACCCAGGGCGATAGTAGGGTTAAAGACACTAAATCCATGGCAATAGTAGGGTTAAAGACACTAAATCCATGGCAATAGTAGGGTAAAGACACTAAATCCACGGCAATAGTAGGGTTAAAGACACTTACCCAGGGCGACAGTAGGGTAAAGACACTAAGCCAGACCAATAGTAGGGTTGAAGGATAAGGCATATTTTTTCAAAACATTTTAAATTATCATATTTTTCTACAGACGACAAACGCTCTACCGACGTAATCCACGAACTTCCCAAAATGGAGTCTGCCGAAGAAATGAGTGCCGATGCGGCGATGGAGATCATCAAAGACTTGGTCATGTCTACCCTTGACGAGGTCAAAATGGATACCCCCAGGAAGTTTGGCAACTGGGTCAAGGCACTGAAGAGTCTGAACAACGACACGATCCACCAAGTCTTTGAACAGACCTACAATTGCGAGAAGTACTCTGAAAAGTGCGCCAACACTGTGGGCAAACCCGAACTGGCACGGTAAGCCGATGCCAGATAAACGGCTTTCGTTGAAATTGGCCGCCGTACCAACAATAATTGTCGTCCGTGGCATTCTCATAAATATAGATATGTCTTCATCCACCTCATTTGGACCCGGTGACAAAGCATGTTAATTGGTTAATTTGTGAAAACGTGTAGAGTAATAACCCAGAATATACAATTTTATCCAAGATTATAGTTAAGATGTATCCCTTCCTCTCTGATTCAAAGAGGGAGGGAGGGGGGGGCCAAACTATGGCGCAAGTCCACTTGATTTGACGCGTCTACCTTGTCCTCCTTCAGTGAATACCTCTGGGACGGCCTCATCCAGTGCGGAACTCTCCCCTGCTTCTCGGTCATCAACACCGCCATCATCAAGAACATCATCCCCAAGCCCCTGGCCCACGTCATGATGTACACCATGGCCTTCAGGGATTTCCCCACCCTCGACCTCATCGCGGAGGGCGTCCGAGTCGCCCAGGTCAACCGGTCCAGGTCCATCTTCCTGCCAGTCAGTACCATGATCTACAAGTACTGGGTGGACCACCCCGAGATGCACAGCGAACGAGAGGTGCGTACAGCAGCCATTCGTCTTCCACTCCGGGAGGGGATCGTTGGTAACTTGTGATATCATTGGTAACTGATATCTGGAGTGAACTTATCGAGGCTAGACTGGTAACTAACCGTAGCTACCACGTCGTCTGCACTCACGCTATGCTTTCAAATGGACTTTTCGACGTTTTCGCAAAGCTTAAGCCTCCAGTTACAAGTCTGTGTTACACCTTGGTTGCAAGGTGGCAATATGATGGAATGAAACTTCTCCTAAAGGACTTTTGGGGAAGATGTTGGATCCTTTTTTGTGTTAATAAAATTTAAAATTTAGTTTAGTTTAGTAAGAAATGGGGGGGGGGGGTTCAGGAAGAGCCACAAGGGCCCAAACCACTTGAACCCTGGAGTGTATGTCAAGCCGGTAAACAATCGGATCGAAGGGACGTGTACGTGGCAACCCACGTGGCAGTGGCATGTCGTATTTAGTTTTAACAATTAACGTTTCGTTTTCCCGCAGCTCCCTGCTCCCATCTTTGCCTTCATCGATCTGTTGGACAACATCATCAACAACGACTGCACTCTGATATCGGAAGCCAAGTCGATCGAAGCCGTGGAGGAAGAACGCCAGATGTTGCTGGCCATCAAGGTAAGAAGAAGCGTCCATTTTTTCGTTTAGATCTTGGCAATCCGTTTAATTCTCCGTCTCTCCTCCATGGGTTTTTTATCGTTAGATAGATCCTGAAAAGAGTTAAGGACAAAAGTTTGTGTGGGTGAAGGGTCAAAATGTTTGGGGAGTGGAGGTCAAAGGCCGATTATTGCTTCAGTTTTTGAAACTTGTTCACCGAAATTAATCACAACTAAGTGAGCCTACAGCAACATTGATTGATGATGCTCCATAGGTTTTTCATTGAACTTTTTTTACCAAACCAAAATATTAAATTGATGCTTCTTCAGTCTGTCTGATGGCAAGAACAAGCTTTTAAAATGTTGTTTCCCAGAGGAGATCTGTACGGCATCATTACATCGATGGAATGAAATGAACATCGATGGAATGAAATGAGACTTTATTAATCGTCAGACCAATGTGCTTCGGTCGAGACCCGGTATAGAACCGTCGTCTCCGAGTTCTTCAAACAATATTCACAATTAACTTCGACAATTCGAACTATACAGTTATATAATATTACGTAACGCAGAGCAAAGTAACACGTCCTCCCTAGACGGCTCAAATAATGAAAGTAGCCTCATTGTATTATTTATGAACTCGTACAAAAAAAAGAAAGGCTCGAAGAAAACCGAAAAGCCGGTTGTTCAATCGGTTATCCCCTTCCGTTGCTAGGCTCTGGGAAACCTCGGCGCCGTCGTCCAGAAGTACGACGAAGCCGAGTTCCGCACGAGGCTCCACACAGAGCGGGAGCTGCTGAGGTGCGCCGTCAACGGCAAGGTCAGTTTCAACGTGTCGCTGAACGCCGTCCAAGCGCTGCGGCGGTTCAATATGTCCACCATGAGCACCTTCGTCGTCGACAGCCTGAAGGACGCCTTCCTGAATGCCACCTACAAGCTGGAGCTGCGCATCGCCGCCTACCTCATCTACATGAAGTCGGGCGCCGAGGCCCCCGAGCTGCTGGATGTCTACCGGAGCCTGAAGGACGAACCGGTCAAGCAGTTCAAGGCCTTCACGCTTTCCCACATCAGCAACGTCCTGGAATCTGAGGAGCCGTCCCTGCAAAAGTACGTTTCCTTTCGTTGGTTTTATTTCTACGCGGAAGTCGTCGTAACACGATACTGATCAGAAATATTATAAGATACCATTCTAGTATATCATGTGTGGCAAGGCCACGGATTCTCTTCCCTGAAATTTTCAGCCCTTGGGATCGGGGGGATACCCTCACCCCCCCCCGTCCCTCCCTTCAATACCAGCGGCCGATGCATGTGCACCTAGCTGCGTCGATTGTTTTGGCGTTTAAGTCGTATTCTCGTCCTCCCACCAACCAGGCTGAGAAAGGAGCTCGCCCTGGCTATCGGCGAGGAGGAGTTCCCCATATATCCCAAGAACATCTTCAAGTACTCGCGGAACATCGAGATCTCCAAGATGCTGACCCTCCCGTATTTCAACAAGGCCTTCGGTGGGTCTATCGAGAGCAACGTCATCTACGACCCGGATACCATCATGCCCAAGTCGGTGATGTTCAAGTACGCCGTCAGTGCTCTTGGCAAGGACTGGGAACTGATTGAGGTATGTAGGCCCGTAGACATTCGTCACCCTCATCCGCCACCCCCCCCCAATTGTTTTTTAGCTTATTTAGTGTAGTTCACTCATGAATTAGTCGGTGATGTTCAAGGTATGCCATCAGTCGGCTCTTGGCAAGGACTGGGAACTGATTGAGGCATGTAGGCCATAGACATTTGTTACCCCCCCTAATTGTTTTTGCTCTTGGATTATTACAGATAATTACTGGATAATTTAAGGCACTATAGTCATTGTTAAAATCAATTAGTGAAGAAAGTTCTTTAACAGTTGTCTTGCACTTTTCCAGAAATGAAATAATATGCCAAAAGCGTTGCTTTAATTACTGTGACATTTATCTGGAATTTTTTTATTTTATTTTTGCAGGCTGGTTTGGACAACCAAGGTTTCGAAGACATCCTTGAAAGTGTCTTTGGGCCAGCCGGTTTCTTCCCCAGTAACGTCATGAGGACCATGTTCCGCAAAGCGGATGAGCTGATCATGTCCAAGGTCCGTAGTACCGGTGTTAACGTGGACTGGCTGGCTAGCGTCATGGATTCCTTCATGTCTCCGACTCTGGAAGCAAACGCTGCCTCCATCACCAAGAAAAGTGACAGCCTCCTGAGCGAAATGGACAGAATGTCTGCCCCGGAGCCGGAAGCAGAACCACTGGTAAGCATTTCTGTTAATATTGTGACACATCTTTTGACCTGTGACCTTGGGACAATTACTACAATACACACTTTATTGTTATTGCCACCTGAGTGAGATGTTAGACCTGTTCTTAAGACTCCTCAGTGACATTTTTGTTTGTTAATTGTGAGTTTGTCTATAACTTTTCAAGCATGTGAAAACACTATTGTGTAAAGTATTATTATAGTTATTGTAGATCTGAGAGAGTATAGTGTCCAATTTCCAGTAAATATCATCGGCCCATCGAGAGAAGGATTTTGGTCCACATGATGCGTAATAATGCTGATGGTTAATGTCAAAGAAGAGGAGAGGAATTTTTTTCTAAACTTTGTTCCGTGATATCGATGCAAGTGTCCGAATTTTACGCCACCTGCAGCCAGAGAACATACTGGATGAAGACTTGGAGGCGAACCTGGCTAAAATGCATGAAGTCGTAGACAAGGAACAGAAGGAGCGGATCGCATCCATCTACTTGCGAGTCTTGGGAAACGAACTCGGATATCTGACCCTTGACGACATCAAGAGCTTGGTCCCGGTTATGGACAAGCAGAAGCTTATGGACATGGTTAACGAGGTAGGCAGCCGACCGAGGAAGTAGTGGAAAAGACCCACGATCTCTTATTGCGTCTGGACACAGACAGAAAGTTGTTTATACCTCAAAGTAAATGAGGCATATGCATCTACATGCATGTCACTCTCCAAATATTAACCTTTATGGTTTTATAAATGAACTTAGAAAAAGACCCTAGCTATTGTGAAATCTGAGTTTATGGTGAGAAATGGGGGGAGGTTTTTTTTTATAGATATCCACGACTACCATCTGTTTCATAACTCTCTCTGGGTGTGCTACTCGCTTCTTGGGAAGCAAGACTGATCAAATAACTGATTCATGTGTGTAGGATATTGTTTGGAAAACCGACATTAAATGCCTGCTCCGTTCAAATGGGAAATAATTATGACTTAACTTTCTCGGCCTAGCAAGATGGCAGTGCATTGAAAAAAAGCCCTTTACAAGAGGGTTTTGTCGTTTCATGAAGAACGGTTAAATTCGACGAGGGTAGTCCACGTCGAGATCCATTCGATGTTTGGTTAGCCCGGGTAGACGCCACTTGATGTAAATCTCATGACGTGTGCAGAAAACCCTCGCATGTGTTCCAACACAATTAAAATAGTTGAACACAACCATCCACCTCTCATCGCGACGTTTCAGATTGGTGCCAAGATGGCCGACGGCATGGACCTCAACACCACCCGATCCATTGTATTCCTGGAGCGCCAGCTGGTGCTCCCCACCGGTCTCGGTATGCCCCTCGACTGCTCCACCAACGGCTCCGTCGTCTTGTCGGTCCGCACGCGCGGCCAGCTCTCCATCCAGTTGCCCTCCGCAACCGTCTTTGGACGACTTGCCCCGAGGTAAGCTCGTCAACTTCTTCGACCACCAGCTTTGTGCCACGTTTATCGACGGGTCGATAAGCACGAGCCAGCCTTGTGATTCCTCACCCCTCATCTTTAGATGAGCACCGTTTGCCAGCTCTTATAGTGATATGAATTATCCGTACAATATAGGTGTACGTAAGATCTTCCCATGTAGACTTAATCAGATGATCCAATATTACGCCCAAATTATATTTTGCTCTCGTGACATTGTAAATGTAACTAGCTGCCTCCGATCGCTATGTGAAACAATACCTTTCAGGTGGGACGAAGAAAATTCCAGTGAACTAGCCATGATAATGTAATCGTTTTAGATGAGTTATTATCGTTGTTTTTCCTGTTTGCAATAGTGCCGCCATGGAGATACTTGGTACCATGGTTGTCCAAATCCCAGCCACCACGATCAATGCCGGTGTTATGGCCAATGCGACCGTGTACCACAGCTCTGACATCGAGGGCAACGTGACCATCAGCGGCCCACATCTGAAGGTCCAAGTGAAGGCTCTCGACAAACCAATGAACCTCCTTAACTTCTCCGTCAACTACTTCTTGCTGAAGCCAGACGGTGAGATGAGCTTCATCTCGGGTGTCTTGGACGATGCTGTTAAGGTGAGATTTGGATTCTTAATCTGCAAGGTGGCATCTGCAATCAGCCAGATGGCATCTGTCAAAGATATTCCTGCGACTTTGTCTCTCTTAGGCAATCGCTTGTTACTGGGCTGAGGTCACATTTCTTTGCCGTCTTTGCTATGTAGGATTCCACTATCTAACCTGTCAAATACTGCAATAGGGAATTTTTTAAATCAATATTGAACATAAGGGATATACCTACTCCGTCCTCTTTTGCCAATAGACCATGAATTAAAGCAGTCATAATCAAAACACCACCCCTCCCCCTGTTACATCTTTGAAGGAAGTTATGCCTTTGTGTCTGTCTGTTTAAATAATTATGGTTCTATTTATGGTTATGGTTTTTATAGTACGAACAGTGTGCGAACCCAGGCAAATTGCTTGGCGTATCCCTGTGCATGGCCTTCTCATATCCCAACGCAAGCTACGCGGAGATCGCACCCAGGTTCCCATTGACAGGACCTCTCAGCTTCAACATCACCATGAATAACACTGATCGGTAAGTGATCACTTTTCACTTGTCTGTTTCGTGTGAGATATATTATATATCCCCGAGTACTGGATGTCATCATGAATTCAGGTCTAGCCGTACCGCCGTTAAACAATTTCACCTCTGATCATGTCCATTTTCGCGCCCATATTTATACGTACCGCCCTCTGCTAAACGACGGACATTTACATGTTCACGCCACTCAATTTCAAACACCCGGGTGTTCCTCGTCAACAATGTCGATACACTCAGCCCGCATCACCAAAAGATGAAAGAACCGGGTTATATCTTTCGTAATGTTTATCGATGAGGATTTAATTCCCTGCACCCAAATGATTCTGGACGGCCTTGACATAAGCCCAACTGTAACGGTAGAGAATAATGCGATATACCATACACGCATGGAGATGGGAACTGATCTTGGGCCTCAAAACACAAGCTGGGCCTAACTGCATTAGACAGATCTGCCTATGCTGGGTGGATGTGCAGTATGACCCTGTAAATTAGTTCAGCACAGGGCATGTACACACACCTATAGCTTGCAGTGAAAGCTAGGGTCATGAAGAGCAGAGCACGCTATATAATTATAGAGAGCCATGACTATACCATCTGTTTCATAATTTCTACTCACTTCTTGGGAAAGCCAAACTAATGAGATATCTGTGTAGGATATTGTCGGGCAAACCGATAATTAACCCCTGCACAGTTCAATTGGGAAGTCATGATGACTATAACCTAACTCAATGTTGAAAAAAAAGAAAAGGAAAACAGAGCCTTGCCAAGCCCTTTACAAGTGGTTTATAAGTTAAAAGAGAAAATGTAAAACTTTTTCGCTTTGAAATGCGTGAAAGATAATTGTGAAATATTTATAAAAGCTACACCATAGGCAGCCAGCCGCTTTACAGAACACATTTTAGATTAACGTAATGTTGTTATGACCAATCTCCTGATGCCGAGTTCAACACAGTAGTATTCATGTAGAGATGGTCTCATGTGTCCCTCGAGATATGTACACCGATCATGGAGTAGACACGATCGTCGAGAGATTGTCATAATGTTGGACATAATTATGACAACACGGCCATATTTATGTAGCCAGCGAAGGCATTGATTCTCATCTATCTAATACTTTTTCTTGGGTTTTTTAATAAAAAAAAATTGTGGTGTAAAGTTCATCATTGGAAATGCTTCTCTACAAATTTTGTGTTCATAATGACGACCCTAATCCTTGTTTCTGGATCCTGTTTTTGTAGAACCTTGGGAGCTTACACTTTTGAAGCTGAATACAGGAAGGTTGTCAAGGGAGGATCCAAGCCCAGCAAGATCCCCTCAAAGAAATTCCGCGGCATTGGCAAACAGGTGACGTACGCTGCCCCAGATGAGGTCATTGACGTCGTCACCATCAACTTCACTGCACCAGGTAAGAAAGTAGTGAAAAGACGGCATATATCTGAAGACAAATGTCTCACCATCAAAGTAGTGTAGGGTGGGACCTAGAGCTACTGTAGTGGACCCCCAAAGTTTAACATTGCCAAAAGGTTGCCAAAAGGGCATTGCATGGTATTCTGAAATTCATCTCATTTACAAACAACGTATTGTGCTCTTTTGTAGAATGGTCCAGATACAGCTTATAAGATATTGTATGAGGTTCGTCGTGTATGATGCACGACCGATTTTGGGTAGCACTGTTTCGCTATGGAAGGTAGCACTGTTTCACTATGGAAGGTGCATTCCTTTTGCATGGGTATCACTGTTTCACTATAGTGGGTAGCATCCCTTTTTAGCGGTGGGTGGTGAGCATAATTGCTCTCTTTACGGAGGATAATCCTCGAGATTGAGGATTATCCTCCGTTGACAAATTGTCTCTTGGGACCCCTTTTAGAATAATAGGTATGAAAGTCACCAATGTCAATTTTTGTTTTTGTTTTACAGGCGATTCACTCCGTAGGGACGTTATCACCATGCTCTCCTTCCACCGCAACAAGACCGAGGCCAAGTGGACGTTCGACGTCCCCGAGTTAGACGGACTCAAGGTCTTCGCGGGTCTGCTCAACGTCGGCGACAAGACCACCGCCGAGAAGGGCCGGCACCTGGTATGGAATGCCACCTACAAGGAGAAGAGCTCGTCTGTATCATTGACGGTGAAGGATTCCAGCTCCGCGGGGGTCACCAACTTCACCGGCGTCTTCAATGCCTCCGTGGAGCAGCTGTACTTCTCTTCGGTCGGCCAGTACATCGACGCTGGCTCCTTCAGCATCGCCAGCCTCAATGAGACCTACTATTGGTGAGAGTGGGTTTCTTCAGGAAAGCGAGACATGTAATCATTTTTCATGTCCAACCCCCACCCCCCAATGATTTTTTCATGTTTACCTCTTCAACTATAACTGAGCAATATTATTTGTCCCAAAATTTCCAACATTTTTAGAAATGATCGGCAATTAAAATATAATGAAAATTAGAATGATATTATGTGCAATTGTCGATATTTTGCTTGTGCTTGTTCTTGAGATGTTTTGTGGCAAGAACGTGTGAAGTTTGATTGAAAATAGACACTTGTGAAACAAGTACCAGCTGCACCAAAGTTGAATGGATCAGTCACGATCAATGAGTCATGTTTTTGTTGTTGTTTTTTTTACTCTTGTAGGGACGATGAGACACCCATCTTTGAGCAGCTGACATGGCCCACGTCCGGATACACCATCCGATCAGAGAAATACCACAACTCTGTCGCCCTGCTGAAGTCTCAGGCCACTGGACCCAGGGTCGACCGCACCCTCTTCATCAGCTCTGTCGGCCAGAACGTGACCGTGGAGAGCGTGGCCATGACACTTCCGGAATTGTACAGCAATGAGATCACAAGCAAATTCGAGAACAGCTACATGGTAAGCTGAGTTGGATTGCTGTCCGCGGTTTCAAACGCCACCGTCACTTTTGACAAACAATATTTTTTGAATAAAATGTATTTTTTTTTACACACCAAATAATGAGAATGAAATAAAACTATATGCATGGAGTCCAAAAAATGATACCATGGATGAAGAGACTTAAATTGGGATGTATATTCACCATAAAAAAGATTGTAGTTTTGGCGTTTTCCTTTTTGCCAATTGTGTGTTTATATTATATGCTGCCCGTTAGGTTGCTGGTCTGACATTGGGGGAAACAATAACAGCAGCTTATTACCATTATAAATCTCTTCGTAGGACATTCCTCTTTTGGATTTCTCCTACCAATACGACAAAGCGGTGCGCATGGGTATCAAGGAGACCTTCAGGTACATCGACATTCACCGCGGCGATAATGCCCTCTTCTACCAGGAGGATGGCGAGCATGAGTTGGACTTCATCACCATGAGCCGTAACTACACCTTTGGTGTTAAGAGCAGTCAGAAGGTACTCAAGGAAGCCTTTGCCGAGTTTGGCAACGAGGTTTTGGGTGAGTCTAAAAACTCAACAAATTTGGTCTTTGGTTACCAGTGCTGTCGAAGGGTCAGGCAAGGGTGGGTGGGAAACTAGGATTCACTAGATCGTCCTCTGGGGGTCTCCATCTAAGCATTGCCATTTCACCAGTTAGGCAGCAGCAGCTGTGCACCGATGGAGTTGGGAGGCTTTTGATCAGGAGGTGCAAGGGTTTTGTACCCGTATGCTGTGCCAGTTATCATCACATGGTGGATCCAGGAGGCAATTGAGAGGTGACTGAACTGTGTGGGGATGGGTCTAAGGGGATGTCCTCTGAGAATTGTTTGTATATAAGTGAATGAACCTGATGCAACTTCTGACAGGAATAAATTTAATGTTCAAGGAATTTCTCTAATTTTTGTTAGTCTATCAAAGCAAGGGAGGGGGAAGGCAAAAGGGTACCATGTTTGATACATAATAGATAAATTTAATCCTGTATAGGAAGCTTATGATACATGTTTTTAATGTTTTCCATAATATATACCTAGTGGTGTGCCACTGTAGGGTAAGCTTGGTGCGGTATATTCCCATGCCAATTCACACTTGCCGGGGAGCAATGACTTTCTCTCACAGCGCATATGTGACTGTTTCATCCACAGCATGCACCGTTGTAAAAGTGTGTTATTCTCCTCCTTTTCTCACAGACAAATTTGGTGACGAAATTTACGACATCAAACCAGTCAATTTGAACACCACCCTCCACGTCTACATGAAGGACGAGACCATCACAGATCCATGCTACTTTGGTTCCCTCAACATAACCACCTCCATCCCTAAGTCTCTGGAACTTGGCAAGCAAACCAGATGGGGCATGGGCTTCAAGGGCCGTTTCATCAACGAACAGAGCACGCCTGGTTATGTCGTCCAACTGAACAATTCCATTCCGTTCCTCCTGGTGAGTGCGTACGACTCAAAAGGCGAGCTGAATTGCCCTAGTATAAATATAATTTGACAAAGAGAGATTGGAAAGTCAGGAAACGGTGCAAAGTATGCCGGAAGCCCCCCTCACCCACCCAAATATAGCCGTTCTTAGAAGCATACTATAGGAAAAAAAAGTTAAAATTAGCCATGACTAGATAATTTTATCGATTGATCGACGAAAACATTTGGGTAAAAGCTTACTGAACCAATGAAAACATCCAAATTAAAACATTTTCGTAAATGGTCTGGGATATGTTCTTAATGGTTATGAGAATATTTAATTTTTTGAGCTGATGTGTATGGTAAACAAACCACTCTAACTTTGACTATATACCACTCTTACATTGATCAGCCTGATCCTATCAGGATGCTCAGCTGATCTTGCCCACTCCCAATATAGTTTTTCCCAGCCTGCACTATTTTCTTTTTGAGGTCTGACCCCACGACCCTGTCAGTTAAACTTGAAGTATTGTATTGAAGTTTTTAAGCAAAGAATTAAACAACATTAATCACTCTCTTTGTCTTATTTATTTTTACGTTTCTAGATCGACTTCAGCAACGAAGTTACACTCAGGAATACTAGCGATGAAGGCTTGAAGGTGACATTCAGCCACGAGACTCTTGAGCGCAAGTATGGCAAGCACATGAACATCGACATGGTCAGTGCCGTCAATGTGAATAAAATGACCCTGAAGAATCAACTCAACTTCACCAGTCCCTACTACAATTATTCTGGTGGGTTTGCCACTATGATGGACGAGGTTCACGGCTTAGTTGTAAAGAACAAGATGGGCCAAAGTGGCGGATTCCTTCCCAACTTTACCGACTACCTCCAAGACTGTGAGTCACTGTTGCTACTTTTCTTTTGCTCCCATTTTGTTTGCCAGAGAATATAACACAACAAAAGTGCAGGTATTTTTTTCAAGTGACTTTTTTTACGGTTAGAGTTCTTTGTTTTGTAAGCTCCTTCTGTTGAGCATTATATTGTTTTTTTTTTTAGTGTTCAGTACTTTTACCATATACCAAATTGATCAATTTTTTTGTTTTTTTTTGTACAGACTACTTCACCGTGAAGTTGTGGCAGAATGGCAGCATGGGCTTCCACCTCGCTAATGGACTAATCAACATTTCAACCGACAATCTCATTCACTTTGATGGGCCTGTCACCGGTTTTGACCTACCCCAAGTGCCGTTCTTCTTGCGTGACCTTCTTAACAAGACTTACAACTATGATTTTCAGGCCATCAAGGCATCTCTTGATGAACTCTCGTACAAAATCACCAACTCCAGCTTGATGATCGACAATGACCTGTGCATCAAGATTCCATACATAATGAACGTCACCGTGGATCACGACTTCTTTGTAGACATGAACAGGATCAATCAATCTCTCATCATGCAGCTTAAGAGGCCATCAGTTAACTTCAACGTTGAACACCTGCTGCATGGACCGGAGAAGACCGGTTACTTCTCTGTCAGCACCCAGGTCACTGGCAACATTGGCAACTTCTCTGATCTCCAGACCACAGTCTATGGTAAGGCCAAGTTCGGCAAGTCTCTCAACTCCAACCTGGTCCTCACTAATACCTTGACGACACCTAGCATCGCCAATGCTAGCATTGATGGTAGGCTCATCATCAAGGGAATGAAGTCCATTATGAAGTTTGACTCGATGGAACTCGCCCTCGAACAACAGGTTGACTCTATCCTCGGTCATTCATACCTCGTGGGAGTCGCCAACTTTGATACCGTCAAGAAGCTCTTCAAGTTCTTGAAATCCGAAGCTGCAGTCAAGGGAACGATTGAATCCCGATTCCTCAACTGGACATCAGAGAGCGGCATCGAGGCAAGTGGTTTCAACAGCATGATGGATTTTTACCGACTGAACACCACCACCACACTTAACCTCACCTCTCCAGTAATGAACTTTGACTTCAAGTCCTCTTCAGAGATAAACGATGTCGAGGAGGCTTTTGTCGCAGGTAGCATCAAGTCTTCCAGCAATTACCACTTGACTTCAGTCCTCGGGAATGCTGATTACAGCTTCGGCTACGATATGATTGACATCAACTCCCCATTGGACTTCCAGTGCTTGAACGGCTCATCCGACTTCAACATCATCTCCAAAATGGTGAATGTTACTACCTCTAACAATCTGAACTTCCATGCTGTTGAGAATGTCTTCCAATTTGGAAAAGTCAGTGGCAACATGGACTGGAAAATCAACTCAGTTGTGGCCAATGGCTCTATGATTCACACATTTGAGCTTAACAACTTCTCCAACTGGACAACCTTTGTCAGTGCTATTGCTGAGATGAACTATGACATCAGCAGCAAATATTTGGGTAAGGCTCAACTTGCGCAGAAGTATGGTATCTACAATATGGCAGGCCTCTTCAACTTCCTCGAAACAAATGCAACCATAGATGGAAGTTTGACAACCAGGTTCATCAACACTTCATTGACCTCTCTTGGCAAGATCGTGGAGATGACAGACTTCTTCCACATCAAGGCCATGGACGCTACAGTAGGATATGTGACCGCATCTCGATGGCTCAACATCAATGGCAATATGACATCGACCACTGTGAACATGGAAGGCTTCATGAAGTTTGACTCGATGACCAACAGCTGGATGCACACATCTGCTACTCCCGTCACATCCACGAACCTGGTTATTGCATCTGAGTGGCAAAATGTCAACGGCTTCATGAAGCATGAACACCTCGCCAGCAACATGGCGATTGACTGGACCACGCCCATCGGTGGCATCGAAGCAGGCCTTGCGCATACCTCTGAGAATTCAAATGGACCCTTCTCTTTTGTTCTTACGAGCATGGAGGCGACGGTGAACCTAAAGAGCAAGTATTTGAATATGACATCTGGAAGCTCAATGCTCGCTAGAGGCTTTAATAGTCTGTTTAACTTTGGTGAATTCACAGTTACGTCTGATGCTAATGCCAACATTTGCAAGATGATGAAAGTCACTGCTGGAATGACCACCACCATCAGCAATATGGATGGCCTCTCATTTGATAATTTCTTCATGAACCAGAATGCAAGCATCTCTACACCCATTGTTGTCGCAGATGTCATGCAGGAGACCAGCGTGGAGACCATGAGAGGTATCTTTGACTTTGACTCTGCATCTAGCAGGGGTGATCTCAGCATAGAAAGCCGCTTCGTTAACTTCACCAGTGACGTGCTCACTGACATGCGCGGCAGCCGTTGGCTCCTGTCCTTTGACAGCCTACGATTCGGCTCCAGCTCTGACATCTCCTTGCCCATTCTCGTCCTGAACAACAGCCTTGGCTTTGAGGTTTCGGACATGAAGAAGCTATTCCAATCGGGAAAGATTGCTGTAGGAATGACCACGAATCTAAAGAGCAAGCTTCTCTCCATTGACTCTGCTGCTGGCTACGAGCTCCTGGGACAGACATCTCTCTTTGGGTTTGACATCAGTGGCATTGGTGCTAACATTAGCATGATGACTCCTATTGTAAACATGTCCACTGCTGTAGGTGGTGAAATGAATGATGCCATGGGATTCTTGAAATATTCTGCCCTCAAGATGGGGGTGTCTGGTTCTATCAACACACCTATTGCTTCCATGAAGTCTGAAAGTGGCTTTCAGCTTTTAAACCAGACTGGCCTGCTTACCTTCACCAAGGCAACTGTTGGAGGAATGACAGCCTTCACCAGTAAACTTGCCAACATGACCATGGGCACAGAATCTATTGTTCTCAACCATGCCAAGTTCATGCACTTTGATATGTTTACCCATAATGCCTCAATAAGCTTCACCAGCAAGCCACAGACCTTGACCCACAGCTACCAAGTCGCAATGATGAATTCAACTGGCCTTTTCAGGAACAAACTCTTCGAAGTCACCTGTGATGGAATAAACGCTGGATATATCAACTCTACCAACAAATTCAGGTATACAGTGGATGGTAATGCTGGCTTTGCTATCTATGATGCAATCCATCTGAGCTATGTGGCAGATGTAACCACAAAATTCCTTGCTGCTACCTCCACCAATATGTTCACCATTATGAATGGTAATGGCCTTCTGACCTTTGAGAATGGAGTAGGATCCAGTGGGTCTGTCATCAGCACCCCTATGGGAGAGGCTGTGGTTAATGGCAGTGTCAACATGGATGACTTCCATGGCTTCATGAATTTTGCAAGCATGGTTATGACTGGAAAGGTTGAAGCTGGGACACTGTTGACTGGAATGGCTGAAGCCGAGTTAGTAAACTTTAAAGGACCATTTAGATTTGAGAGGATGAACGCGTCTTCATCACTTACGACTATCAACTCCTTTGTCAATTACACCGGAGCTATGGTTGTGGAGTGTTTGGACAGCAAAGGACTCTTCAACATTTCCAAGGCTCTCTTCACCACTACCCAGACCGTCGTAAATCCCATTATAACTGGATCGTCACTTGTCCACCTGGAAGCCATAGCTGTTGATAGTCTGACAAAGTTTACCAAAGCTAATGCTACCATTGCCTGGGACATCAAGAGTACAGTGATGAGCTCCACCAGTGGCACAACTATGCTTATCGCAAATGTGAGGAACATCTTTGATTTTGACCATATCAGTCTCATTTCCAACACAGACGTTCTCAGCAAGCCTGCTAATATGTCAACAAAACTCGTCTACACTCTCCAAGGTGTCTCTGGTTTCATGAAGTTCGAGGCAGCCTCTATGACCGGAAACGTTACTGCCAAGACCGTTGTCGGTACTGTTAGCAGTAACAGTGGAATGACCATCGGAGGGATGAACGGTTTGGTAGCATTAGATACAATGAAAGTGGATACTGAGACCACCGTATCTGGACCTCTTGGACTGATGATGCAACTTAGTGGCGAAGTCCTCATGAAGAACGTTGTGAATGTTACCACCTTCAATCTGGTAGCTAGCGAGTATGATATGAAGATCTTCACTATGCCTTTGAACGTTACCTCCTCTGGGTCATTCCACGTTGAGGGCTCCAAGAACATCTTTGACGTATCTTTGCTCGAGGGCATTGTAGTCCACAACATCAGTGCTCCCTACATTAGCACCAACATGTCATCATCTCTCATCCTCCGTGAGATGACCGGCCTGAACACCTTCAGTGAGATGCACTTGGTGAATGATTTGAAGATGAAGACACCACTATCCGACATCTTTGTGGTCTTTACCATGGCTGGCGACACAAGCTGGGGCAACGTTGTCGAAAAACTGGAGAGTACTCTGGCCACCCCCAAGGGAGGTTTGGAGGTTGCCCAATATCTCGACTACGAAAATGCCAAGGTATCCATCACCGTACCATCGTATGCGTATGTCCATCTCCACGGCCACCTCAACGAAATTGGCGATGAGCTGACTATCAAGATGAAGCACGTACTTGAGGTGAGTGTACCATTGCCACCTTAAAAGGGTGGTGTGTGATACGTTTAACAAAAGTACCTGCCATTGACGTGATATTTATTGAATTTTCTAACACTCTTCCCTTCCCTCATCCATACCATGGGCGATGTAAACAAATTTGCTATGGGGGGGTGTATATGAACTGTGCATATCGACCGTATCTGTTTATCCTGGTTTGTAAGAGGTTGATGGTCATGTTTCAGTTTGTGAACATAACAATTGGTTAACGGTTCCTCTCGACACATTCCTTCAATAACAGCATGTGATACGTAGGTACAGTACCTTGGATAGTCCTATCGTTAATCCATTGTATCATTTTTGTGTTTATTGTATTTGTTCTTACGACAAGTTTCTGCGGTTTTACTGAGTGATCTTTAGTGACGTACAGCTAGGGTGGCCCACTGATTACATTATTCTATGATATATTCCCTGACCTTGATAGACTGCAAAGGACAATTACCATCTGGTAGTAGAGTCAAAGGCATGGCATATGTCTTGACATACCATGACTTCACATGAGAAGAAAAGTGTATTTTGTCTTCATCAAATTAGATTGCTTCAAGAATGGTGGCAAAAACTTACAATAAAGAATCCACACTCTGTATGGAAACTGTTGTGTGCTTCTTTATAATGAGATCTTGTGTGCTTCTTTTTAATGATTTTTATTTCTGCTTCCACAGAGTAAGAGTCCAGATCTAGTTGAAGACTTCAGACTCTTTGTTAAACTGAACCAGAGTGACGTCATCTACTCCAATTTTAGCTGGAACCCAGTGGTCATCGCTGAACTTTTGGACATTTCAACCGATGCTCTGAACAACACCATTAATTTCACCATGACTTTGGTCAACCAGACCAAAGCAAAGTATCAGAACTTGAAGGACGAAGCTTACATGAGGCGCAATCAGCTCAACGCCACCCTGACCAACATCCTGGAGAACCCTACTGAATTCTTTGAGAAGTATGTCGACGTCACCAGGTATGACGAAGTCAAGGAGAAGCTGAAGAAAATCATTGAATTCGTTCAGGAAGATCCAAAGGAAGCCCTGAAAAGCCTGGTTGATATCGTCAAAGCCAGCGCAGATCAGGCCGTCAACATCACTGTCAAGACCTACGGCCAGTTGGACGAGAGGTTTATGCTCCAAGAGAAGATTGACCAGGTGAACGCAACCATCCAGAATATCATCTTCAACGTCACCCACCCCAAGGAGACCTGGGAACTTGTGAAGCCCAAACTTGAAGAGGTATTGGCTAAAGTTAAGGAGATCATCAAGTATGACATCATCAATGCCAAGTTCCATGAGATTTTAAATGTCTCTAAGCTCAGCCTTACTGTCGGGGAGTATTTGAAGGATGTCAACAGAGAAAACATCATGATGCTCCTTGAAGAGATGAAACTACTCATCAACATGACCAAGGTGAATGAAACCATTGATGCTCTGAAATCAGTCGACGTCAACGTCGGTTGCGTTACCTTCAAGGACCTTGCCAACATTGATGTTGATTCTGTCAACAACACTTACATCAAGATTAAGGATTTCTTGTCGCTGGTGAACCTCAAGCAATTCATCAACACCTCTCAGATTGAAATGATCACTGATCGCGCCAACCACACCCTCACTATGAACCTTGATCTCGAGGCCTGGAACCAGACCCTTCATGCCTACATCGATGTCCCCCTCCTGAATGCCACCGTGATCGAACTTTTGGACTACGTCACAGACGAGGTCAACAAGACCCTTGAAGATCTCAAGATCAAAATTGAAATTCAAGTGTTGAAAATGGAGATCAGGTACGAAGAGCTCAAGGTCAGTGTCAAGGAGTCTGTTCAGCTTCTCAATGCTACCCTCATTGAGATATCTGGCATGAACTGGGAAGAACTAAAAGAGAAGGCTACCGCAGTGACAGTACAGTTCAACCAGACATTGTTCGAAAATGTCCACTGGTCCAAAATCCAGGGGATGCTGGAACAACTGAAGCAGAATGTCACCAGCAGACTTAATATGACCAAGATCGACCTTGCAGTGGCAAAGTTGAACACGACTCTCCAGGTCATTGTCAATGCCGCTAAAGATGAGACCCATCCCATCAACATCCTACCCATTAAGTTTTTTGACACCACCATCTTCGACTACATCAATACTTCTTTGGCCAAGGTTGTCAATGCGAGCGATGTCTATGGCGAAAAGGCTTTTGAACTAACCAAGGAGTATGGCCAGAAGGCTGTCGAATTATACAGTATTTACAGTGTGAAGACGGTGGAACTGTACAAGGTATACAGCAACATCACTGTAGAGAAGTCCCTGGAACTGTACGAAAATGCTACTAAGTTGTATGACATCTACAGTGTGCAACTGACAGAGCTGGTAAAGAACTTTTCGGAAATTGTCGTCAGCAAATCTGAAGAATTGAAGGTCAACCTCACGGAGTTCATCCAGAAGACAAACGAGACCCTGCAGGCGATGTACGAAAAATATTCTCCAGTTGTCCTCGAATTTGTGTCCAACAACACAGAGAAAGGTATGGTCATTGCCCAGAACATCAGTGCGACTCTGTTGGAGAAGAGCAAACCATTTGTGGTGAAGGCTCTCGATCTGCTGAACACGTACAAGAACACCATCCTGATCCAGTCCGCCGACGTCTGCATTAATGTCACGACCTTGATTGATGATACCATCGAGAGGTTGCCAGAGTACAAGGAATTAATGCTCAACTTGACTGGCAAGTATGCCGAACTGAGCAAGAAGCTGACCAAGGAACTCTTCGAGAACGCGACCGCCTATGCCAACCAGACGCTGGATCTCACCAAAGAACGACTCGCCCTCATCGAGGAGTGGTGTTTTGATGCTGCGGCACAGGTCATTGAGGTCACCAAGAACGAGGAAAACTTCCTCAATTACTACCCCGTCGAGTGGACCGGCAAGACTGTCAACGCTCTCGGCGAGGAAACCTGGGAACTGCTCGAGGCGACAGCAGAGGAACTCAAAGAGGTGGCCCAGCAGAAACTGGAAATCCTGAAGCTGACCACGCAAGAAAAACTTGAGGAGCTGAAGGGCATCCTAGCGGACGAGGAACACATCCTCAACAAGTATCCTGTTGAATTCCTCGGCATGACTGTCATGGACGTAAGTTTTATACAACCTCCTAATTCTGACCAGACTTTGTTATTGGTGTTCTGTAGCAACTGTAGTAGAGTGACATGCCAATCTGCAGGAAGCATGTATGTACAAATACATGCATATTTATCAGATGTCGTAATAACTGCGAAAATTGAATAGGTTTTGTTTTTCCTGAAAGTGGGTTTACTATGTTTTATATAGTATATGCAACATCCTCTGAGAATTTATTTCAAAAGGGGTCATGCAATGGCAGTTCATTGTGAGTTTCCCTCGAGTTTGAAAAGTGTACAGTCCCTTTGCTATGAATGTCTGCTACTAAATTCTTCAGTCATGCAAACCTTTCCTGGTCAGGTCCAGCATACTTACATATTCTTGAAGAACAACCTGAAAAATTTGACAATTTCAATTTGTATTTTTTCATGTTTGTTTTTGTGGTAAGAATGGTGACATTGATTTGTAAAAGCATTGGTGACTACTAGTTCCCTGACTTTTCCTTCCAGCTGTATGAAGACATCAAACAGAACGTCACCATGTTGGTAGATGAAGGAAAGAAATTCATCGAGGTAACCAAGGTATTTGTCAACGAGTCTATCACCACCTTCAATGAGGCACTCATTGAGTACAACATCACCAGCGAAAGCCTCAATGCTACAGTTGTGGAATATATGAACCTAGTGAACGCAACTCTGATGAACTTGACCAACTGGATCGAAATTGCCAAGGACCAACCATACAACGTTACAGTAGAACAGGTAAAAAATGATACTCCTACTGGATTTTCATAGCCCCAAAATTTGGTACATCTAGCAATGCTCTTATGCGATGTCCTCCAACGACGAGGGACAAATCAGACCTCTATGCTCACACTACCTCTTTCAACTTGATATCCCCCGTATCTTTGACAAAAACCTTTTTGGTGATTGTATTTTCCAACATATACTGCTCCAAGCCTACATCATTGACCAGACTTGAACTTTGGTTATTATTAATAATACTATTGTATCATTTGCTTTAGATATATGCAACGAATGTAATACGATACGAAAATGTACCATGGTGATGATACATTTGATACATTATGATGTACAATGTTATATCATTTGTTAGATGAAAAGAACATGAATCGTAGTCACTGAATCTGTCGTCAAGTTATAACGGTAACATAACTATGACATTTCATAAAGTTCGGCATGCAACAGTGGTAATGCATTGACAAGAGGTGCTATCATGAACTGTAGATTAAACTTATTGTTTGGATAAAACATTGCTTTGCTCTCGTCCATTGATAGATTGTTGACTTTGCCAATAAGACTGCTATCCAAGTTTTGGAGATGGGAAACCAGACTCTCTGCAAGACTGTTACCATGGTCAATGAAGCAATCAATTCCTCCATCACACTGTGGAACACGCTGGCCACCCAGGAGAACCTTGACAAGATCCCAGTCTACGCTGAGAAGGTCGTGGATGTTCTGACCGATGCCCTGACCCAGATCAATGAAACAGTTCAAGATACCATCCTGCTGACCAAGAAGGTCATCAAATACATCAAGGATGACACTGGAGTGGTTGAGACATTGGAAGAATACAAAGAGAAGATGGAAGAATTGACGGTCAATATTACCGAATATGTGGAAGCTGCTAAGATGGTCACAGAAGAATTTCTAGTCTTGGCCAAAGATTCTATCCTGTCCAAATCAACTGAATATGTCGATTATCTCAACAACACCCTGCCAGGTATTTTTCCTTCTTTGAGTTCAAGTTAAGCAAGTACCTATCATCCGAGTATGCCAGCTTGTTTAAGCGTCTACAGGAATTGATTTCTTAACAAAATTGATGTCTCAAATATTTGAAAGGTTCATGTCAATTCCAGGGGAATGTTAGAGAAACATGCTAGCACATAATAGTCGCTGATCTGTTAGTTGGTGCTAGCAGTTTGTATGCTGTAACAAGTTCACCTCGGTGCAATTGCATGTTGCAAAGGTATGTATGCTTATGCAAGTGGTAACTGGAAACCTGTGGATAATTGCTTCCCAGTATATATTAACATTGTTAGTTACCATATAGTGATGCTAAGAAATGGTCCTCATTAATAATTCTGTTAAAACTTGTGTTGTATAGAAGAGATGTGCCATTGGTAGTAGGTGCTCAAGAGATAACATAATGATGTTTGTTTTTCAGGATGGATCTACAGGTACTACAAAGTCGAGGCTATGCCGTTCCAACTGTGGAACTACACCGCCGAGAAGGGAACAACAACCTTCTTTGAACTGACCAACACCACCAAAGTCTTCTTGAAGGAGTTTTCCGGCCGTTTCGTTCACTTCAGTATCGACGACAACAGTTTCACCGTCAACTTCTCCCACCCCTTCAACTGGACCAGCTTCCGTTCTATCCCAACCTTGACCGATGCTCAGCTGGAGGCACTCGTCATCACCAAGGAGGAGATCATGAACCGTCTCATCCTACCCAGCCAATACCAGATCGAAAAACTCGCCGAACTGATCAAGACCCGCTACGAGGAGCTGATGACTTACATCACCAGCCAGATAGAAGAGAACCGCCCGCTACTCGAGGAAAAGCTGGCCGAGCTCCGACTTAAGATCAAGGAAACCAGGCAGAAGATCGAAGAGATGCGAGCCGAATTCAGCTGGCTCGAGTTCAAGCAGAACGTCACAGAGAAGTACAGCCAGGCCAAGGAATTTGTCCAAGAGAAATACCCAATCCTGGTAGCAGAACTTAAGGGGAACGTCACCCTCGCCATCGACCACATCAAGGTGAACTATCCAATCTACATCGAACAAGCCAAGGAGCTCGGAGAGAACTTGACAGCAATGCTGAAACAATATCAGGAAGAATTCCCAGAGATCGTTTCCGAATGGTTGAATCAAATTTCTGACCTGACCAAGCAGCTTTATCTGCCGACCGATGTACCACCTCTCATCAAGCCTTGGACATGTAAGTAGTTCATGATAAACAAATCTCTCAGCCCCCACCGCAACCACTGCCAGCTTTTTCAACATTCTTTCGTATTGACCCCATGGGTCAAAGTGGTGTAAAACTATAGTCCCAACTAAAAGATGGAACTTGCATCTTTAATGCACTTAGACCCGGCCTTCTTTAACTAGCTTCTACGTCTGTCCATCTATCTTGCTTTATCTTAGAAACGCTACTGCTCCTAGAGTTCTGGAAATTGGTCATGTTTGCAGGAAAAGCGGTCTTGAGAGGTCAAAACTTGAAATAAATATAAATAATTTCCAGGGGTTTTGTCTGATTTTAATCAAAATGGGTAACAATTGTCATCAGGTGTGGGTGAAGAGGCCAAAGATTATTTGAGGTCATCAAAGTTCAGTTAGTGAATATCAGCTAATTCGATATTTACTCCGTCATCGATGTTCACAGGTACACAATACATTCACAGGTACACAATACATT
>JAODAG010061841.1:0-16726 GCA_027574785.1 Orphnurgus asper | reverse complement strand
GACATTGGTGTGGATGTTTCTTGTGAAAAAAGTCCGATAAATACCAGACACTGAAATCACATCACATCTGTGAGGATGGCAAAATACAATAAGGAAGGGCGAGGAGACCACTACGGTGTTATTAGATTATGCCAGATGCTAGATCACAGTAATATAAGGGTGATGCATCTGTATATGAGGTAAGGGAGTAAGTGCTGTAAATTCAGATGTTTCTAACTAACAATAATACTCAATAAACATCAAGTAGTATATCTGCTAATTGCATAATACATCAATATTATGTGATATAAACATATTGAATTGAAGGTTGGCTAGCATGCACCCATGACATAATTTGTCATAAAAATGCATCCGTCAAGTTTGCATCTGATAGGTTATGGTTAGTATATGAGTGAAATAGCAAATTTACTCACTGATCTTTATTTATAGGAGAAACAGCTAGAAGTTCAAGGTGGTCTTCGGTTAGTGTACCGGTCTACATGGAAACGAAAAGATGTTATACTTTCACTGAAAATGTTCAGCATATTTCACGGGGAATGCATTAAACAAGAGAAGGATAACATCAGCGAAGAGTAACTCACCTTATCAAAGCAGATTAGATCTAGCATTCCACTGAGGTTGATTCGCTCTGGACTGATGCAGTAAATGCTTGCCTTTTTTAATCGTTGCAAACACCATACCTAGTGTACGGGTAGCTGGTAATGCTGGAGATACGGCGATCATGAATAAGTCAAAGGCTTTCATAATAATGTCCCACAAGTTTATAGAGTTTAACTACTTGCATGGAAAGAGTCCAGTTGTGTGATATTCACTACTGCTATTTTTGTGAAACAACACCATTAGGTATTCTCTATGGAGACTTTCAACAATGGAGATTCAAGCAAACACAATTTTATTGGGAGAAAATTGTTTCATGGAAAAAGTGGGATTTTCTATTAAACGAAAAATTTCTTTTGATTCTCCAAGAAAACAAATAATACAATTTTACAAGTATAAATTCTGATAAATATTGCATAGTGTTCTTTATATGCCAGTGATGTACAATAATTTCTTTTTTAGGAAATTTAGGGAAAATGAAGTAAAAAGTACGAATCTCACCAACTACAGCCAGGACGTGGACGAATCTCAAGGCATCGCAATGAAGTTTAAAGACCATTGGTTTAGGATACAGGATATAACACACTAGCATACCTTTAGTGGTCGTAATGCATGTAGGCCTACATGATATTTAACAATTAACCAACTGAGTAATAACAACCTAAACCGGAGTTTGTAAAACCAGAGAAATAGGTGGTTTCTCGAATTAGCAAATATAATGTTCAGCATATTTCACGGGGAATGCGTTAACTTAAAACAAGAGAAGGATAATATCAGCGAATAGTAACTTACCTTATCAAAGCAGATTAGATCTAGCATTCCACTAAGGTTGATTCTCTGTGGACTGATGCAGTAAATGTTTGCCTTTCTTAATCGTTGTTGAGCAAACACCATACCTATTGTAAGTGCAGCTGGTAGTGCTGGAGATACGGCGATCGTGAAGATATCAAGGGCTTTCAGAATAATGTCCCAAAGTTCCGACTTCATATAGAGAAGAAAACCAGATGACGTAATGATATCCTTTTAGATGAATGATGTGTATGTAATATTAGCTTTTTTTAGTATTCCAGGTATTTCCTCTTATTCTTGCTGAAAAGGGGTACTACATTAATTCCATTTCCAGCTAATACAGTTTGTATCACTGTCAGATGTATTTACAAGGTAGTATTAAGTAAACAATACAATATTTCCAAGTTGAATTGCATATTGGTTGCCATGGTAACGCAAAGGGAATAATATTAGATACTTTTGTGGAAAGGATAATGAATGTTATGAACATGCTACATGTGTAATCTATGTATCAATCGAGAGGTGGTCAAAAGTTGGTCAAACTGACGATGATAGTTGGAAAATCAGAGCTTCCAGTTGAAATTTCTCACTCTTGCAAGTTTGTTTTCCAATTAGTCAAGTGAAATGACCGAAATATTGATTTTGTCCCCGATAAAATCCAACTAAAATTCGTGTCCTGCGACTTTCAAAACTCTCATTTTCGTCCAAGCCTTACGTGCAGATATAGGACCCGACTATCACTGTAGCATTATACTACCATTCCGACCGTGCACGGACAACAGTACGTAATACAACTGTTGATGTGCGGTACCCAACCGAACGTTGCCCTCAATACTCACTCTCTCTTTCTGTTCAAGTTAGTGGTCGATTCTTTATTACTTTAATTATAAAACTGATCTTACTGTATGATAATGACCCATACCACTGTCATATATAGCCAGGATCAGTAAAACGAACATTTGATGAATTATTTTAAGAGGCTTATTGTTTCTAGCTTTAATCTAAACCGTGGATGCATATACTAAGAATTGTTGGTAATTTTTTTTGTGGTAAAATGTTTGTCTGAAATGTTGGCCTATCGGAAATATAAATAGGGGCCTATAAAACTTCCAAATCTGCGTAGCTTCCTGGACCCCACGCCTATTGCGCAAAGCGCTAAGGCCACAAATCCACGCCAGTGGGCCCCAACAAATTAAACTATCTACCCTTTTTGGAAGTGTAAATTTATGAGAACTCAAAGTAAAGATGTAACTTGGAAGGCCTGGGAAGTGACAACTGGGTGGCTTTTTGGTCAAAATTGTCTTGCTTCGCTACTCGCCAACTATTGGTGGTGCTCCGCTTAAATAATAGACGGTTTCCAAGTTGGAAAATTATTATTCTACATCCGTGATCCGTGATAACTGGAGACATATAAAGTTAAATTCATCAGAATTCTCTCTGCAGTTGTATAGACCCATGTTTTACCTATCATTATGTGTATAACCGTCTAAACATTTTGAAAGATCGGAAAGATTCCGGAATATTGGGGTAATTGCAGAAATAATAGCAGGCGGTATGCTGTGTTTGTGACTGTATGTGTTTGTGTCATTTATTTGATCTTGCTGCCATCCATACCAGCTATCTTCATCTGTAGGATACATAGAATGGTTAGGAGAGTCATCGGTAGAGCCTTTCTGCCGCAAAATTGCCAGAACATTCTTTTTCATGGAAGCTAAATGACTTTTATTTCTGCGAATGGTTAGACCATAATAAAGCTGAAGGTTGTCAATTTCCTTGTCAGTCAAACGACCCCTTCCACTCATTGTCTTTCAGTCGGAAAGTTTAGTTTTGCCACTTTTCTGCTTATTTTCCTTCGCTGATTACGCATACGCTTTTGAACATGCCTACACATTCTTTTTTGGTAATGGTTTGTCGGGGATAGGGATTACAATCAACAACAGAGGCAAAGGACTTTGCATCTCCGTCACCAACAAAATTTCCTACTCCAATATTTTCTCACTGTCACTGTCCATAGAAATACACGTACTGCAACGACTACATTCATAGAGGAATGTCCACGTTTCTGCCAAGTGTCATCAATCATAACAGTAATATCTTTTGTGGGAGGGTTCTCTGAAAGGATACTACTAACATCATGTAAATCGATTGCTGCAACTGTTCATGGTCGTTTGAGAAGTCTTGACAGATGCATGGAATAAACCATCATGTACCTTCTCATATGTTTCTTCTTGCATAGCCTGTGGCATATTCATTTATACCACAGAAAGGACGAATGTCTGCATAAATCCCTTTCCAATATTTCTCATGGCAAGCACAAATCGTGTTGCACCTTCCTTTACTTACGCTGCTGAAGTGTAATACTGTTTTTCACAGCTACATGCATTACAAATAATATACAATAATGTACTTAGACCTTTTCTTTCCTTTGACTATTCAACAAGAGTCAGTTAATTTTATGATATTTCTTAGTCCCTTAATAATTTATGCAAAATGCACTGAAACATTGTACTGTCAGATTATCTGACCTATCTAATATGCCTCAAAGAAGAAATTGTGTAATAATTACATGGGAGAAGATCTTCCAGTTGTTCACACACTTAATTTAAATCATAAGGTAATTTCTTACTTCGTGCAGGATCTTGATTGTAATGGTGTAGGAAAATCCGATCACCGCTGAAAAGCGAAAAAGTTAACAGGAAAAGATGCCACACTCCTTTTAACATTGCTTGACAATGGATTGTCCATAAATCCACATTTATATTAAGTACTATTTGTACTGTAGTATGAATAATGTATTGAGCTTCTTTACCGTAGGTAAGTTGATCACTGACCTAATAATGAACTCAGTGGAACACTATTTCCTCATCCAGACATATATACATATGCAACTGATCCGGAACTTTCGAGAGTAGATGAGGCAGTTAATGTGACTCATACAAATACTGATGTCGAATGAGTCAGTGCGAGCACATAGCACGAAGCCTCTACGACAGGGTCGGCAATCTTTTAGTTGAATAATTATTGATCTGAGACATGGGAAGGGGCCTAACATGCGAGCAGCGTCCCCTTTGTCTTTGAGAAAAGTTTGCATGCTTAAAGCTGCCTAAATGGCGCAGTACAAAGTTCTAACATTTTAAACTTAAGTGAATTAATGCTGAATAATGAAAAAACGCAAAATAATGATTACATTAAAGGCAATGCACAGTGCACCTCCCTGATCAGCACGTGTCACTGACCATTAGAATTGCGCTTGTACATTTGGGGTACAGTTCGAATCTGCCCTGTTTTTGTGTCCATCAAAGTATTGTCACCAATTACAAATTTGAGGGATGGTACCATAAATGTACTTTGGGTGATGAGTCTTTAACTAACATGATCATTACAACGAACAATCAATATACTAAAGTGAAGTGTTAATTTGCATATCCTTTGCAAGAGGCATTTGGACGTGACGAGTCGGAGCACCCCATTAAGGTGAATATCTGTAATTCTACTGCGTAATCTACTCTTTGTATATTTCATCTTTGAAAAGAACTGTTCACACACGTATATGATTCCAAACATGCACGACTGCATGCCAATGAATTGGATCAACTAGAAGAGGACTAGAATCTTTGGGTCTCAATTGAACAACCTATGCGTGGTTGCGTTTTGATTTTTAGCGGACTGATTGTTTACGGCGGGTCAGTTTTAAAAGTGTACAAGTATGCCTCGCGGCCGGATTAATCCCATCGGCTGCCCGGATGTGGCCCGCGGACCGTAGTTTGCCGACCCTGCTCTACGACATGAGATCTAGGGACCGCCCAAAGCACCTGGTGAGGGTTCAGGGAGTAAATACCCGGAGGCTTTGCATTGTTAAGCTTTTTACGTGTTTTGTAGTTTAAATATATTTGAGATAAAACAGTGGACGCTTCTGGCGTCTATATGATACATTGTTACATGGTTTCAGAGTATGGCATTTGAACATTACTGGCTAATTCTACCACTTTTCTATTTGGCCCAGTCCCTTAACATCAGACTTGTTTGGTCTTAGTTTAAAACTGACTTAATTAGTATATTATCCAAAAGTTATCCCCAAATTAACAATACATAATGTTTATTAATTAAGTACTACCGTATCAAATAAGAATTCCTGCAGTTTTACCATTTAATAAAGAAATTAATAAAAGATAAAGATGAACTGAAATAATCGAGATGTTGAACTAATACAACCGAGGTCTGTCGATGTACATGATAATTGGCTTCCCACGAGTTTATAGAGTTTAATTACTTGAAAGGAAAGAGTTCAGTGGTCTGAAATTAACTACCACCATAGGTGTTCTCTATGTAGATAAAGATGAACTGAAATAATCGAGATGTTGAACTAACACAACCGAGGTCTGTCAATGTACATGATAATTGGCTTCCCACGAGTTTATAGAGTTTAATTACTTGAAAGGAAAGAGTTCAGTGGTCTGAAATTAACTACCCCCATAGGTGTTTTCTATGTAGACTTTCAACAATGGAGATTCAAGAAAACACAATTTTATTGGGAGAAGTTCGTTACGTGGAAAAAGTTGGATTTTCTATTAAGCGAAAATTTCTTTTGATTCTCCAAGAAAACAAATAATACAATTTTACAATTATAATTTTGAATGAATTTGCAAGGAAGACATGATAAATATTACATAATGTTCAGTATATGCCATTGATATTCAAAAAACACATTAAGGAAATTTAGGGAAAATGAAAATAAAAAGTACGTATCTCACCAACTACAGCCAGGACAAGGATGAATCTCATGGCATCGCGATGAAGTTTAAAGTCCATTGGTTTAGGATACAGGATAGAACGCACTAGCATACCTTTAGTGGTCGTAAAGCCTGTACATGATATTTAACAATTAACCAACTGAGTAATAACAACCTAAACCGGAGTTTGTAAAACAGCTAACCAGAGAAAAAGATAAATAGTTAGCAAACATGCTCAACAGTAAAGAGAAATATAAGAGAAAGGAGAGTAAGAAGAGAGTGTAAATCGAAAGAAATAATAATAATATCAATAATAATATTATCAATAATATATCGACAGCATTTGTTTTATAAGTAATATGATTTGATTATTAACAATATGATATTCATGATATTCCCATTCATGGACTAGTGGTATCACATTATACATGTCGAAAGGTAAATCCTCACCTGTTCGAATTACCACGGCAAGAACTGGCCTCTTTCCTATTCGGCGGCTTTGTATCACATGTGTTCCACAGAATAAGGTGTGTCGTTTGTGATTCTCTGGGTTAAACATCATTGGTGGACTATCAAGAGGAATTGGTGGATTTGGTAATGGAGTCTTGGTTATTGGGACAGATTCTCCTGTAAATATAACATAACAAGCAATACAAAAATGAATACGTACTGGTACTTCGTAATTCAACAATTACATGTAACCAATATACCTGTATATAGTGAAATCAATATGCTTTTGGTAAACCATGTTATGTAATATACCTCGAAACCATCCAAAATAAGGAAACTGTGGAATATTTTCGATCGATATTCAATAACGTCAAGCAATTAGGCACTTCCAATAATACAAAGAGTAGTTAAATTATGAAGTTAGCCGCAAAAGAGTTATGACCTAGTAAGCAGAATATTTTGAAATTACACGAAAATAAGACTTAGAAACTGTTCACCATAACAATAAAAACTACATTTTCTTCCACTTCGCGAAGTTACCTGTTAGCATACTTTCATTCACAATGCAGTTTCCGCTGATCAAGACAGCGTCACAACTCATTAGACTTCCACGGAGTGGTAACTGGATCACGTCTCCAGGAACCAAATCAGTCTCAAGAATAATTTCGAAAACTGTGAAAACAAACCAAAGGAAGCGAAATGAGAACAGTTACTTGGATCGTGACTCTTCTGGCCCATCACTTAGGTCATGTTTCCTTACATCCTCACCCATTCTCTTCACCCACTCACCTCTCTCAGTGCCATCATAATGATCACATAATGATCGCAATTATAACGGGGCAATTCATGATTCTTAGAATTACTCTGTTTGCTACTTGATCAACTGAAATCTAAAACTACCATAATGTTTGAACTTACCACAATCATCATCATCACGACTCTTTTCCCTCAAGACACGAACCTTTCCTTCTGATCGGACCATCTTACGGAGGGTTTTAGCTTGCTGCATGCAAGTAAAGAACACAATGATCATTTTGTTGAAGGTAATCAGAGGACGAATATTAGCCTACTGCTTCCCAGTATTTAGAGTTATGCAGGAAGCGAATCGTCACGCGAAATATCATGTAAATCATGACAGATGGTTGTCGAAATTACATGGGTTGTAGCGATTTTTATATGTTATATGCACAATACATAAAGGAAAGGAAATGCACTTTATGATATGAAGAATTATCACTAAAAATCGTACAGATATTTCGGTCACCTGACTTGTGACGTCACCATTCATGATTCTAACATTTCCAATATATCAAAATAATAGTATCTTAAATGTAGTACCAACGGACCCTATAGGCTGCTTGGTTGCAAACAAAAAGGTCGTGTGATTTTCCAATCTATGCGATGACTTTCGCAGAAAAGGTGAGTAAAATTCAGTAAATTCTTAAATGATAGTATATGTTATCTTGGGTAGCAAAACAAGAATAACACACAAGACAAAAACACACGAATATTTTTCGTGGATGACGTATTAAAGTTAACATAAAGTGTCCTTAGTCGGATACACAAGTCTACTCGACTAGATTGGATCCCGAGCTTTCGTCATCGAAACCAATCCAAACTACATTCTTTGGCTTCCCGAGGTTAACTTACCGTTAACTTCGTGGAGTTATCCTTCATATCCTTCATGCAGCAATCACAGAGCACAATGTCTACTAGTTAATCTACGACTACTCCTATTATGTCATGATGTGACAGGAAGATTATTTAATTTTCAGCGACACAGGCCCACATATAACTTCATACATATGTAAACTTTTCTTTGTAATAAATGTGATTTAAAAACTTTTCCACTTCTCATGTGCGTTGGCAGTAAATATTTTATTAATGCTACCTGGCGAGAACAGTAACAATAACGGGTTAGTTTAGTTTAGTAAGAAATTGATAAGGAAGGACAACTGTCCTCAATAAAAGGCCCGAATTCTAAGGATCCAAATCACAAGAACCCAACAGATCTCAAAGTTCACCTTGAATATTCTTAAAGGCATTGACACTTTGACACTGCAACCAAAGAAATAGTTTCTATAACATCTAACCTACATGGCCTAGCTCTACTACTCTTGAACTCTTCAAAAATGTTTGAAATGCTAATCATGAATCAAATCATAAACAATTTTAAATGCTTCAAGTAGGTCACCACGAACTTGTCTAAGCCCAAGAAAGGTTAAACTAGATGCCTTTGACTATACGAAAGATCTCTGATATAACTTACAAGCATAGTAGCCCTTAAATGAACATATTTTGAAAAGTAGGGATTCCAAGCCTTAATCTTTATGAAGAAACTACGCCTAATCATTCCTAAATTTCAGTTACCCTTTCTTCAGCACGCTGCCTAGAAGGTATTGAAAATTTATTTCGATGCCCGCGGTACACCAGAGAAATATGTTGTCAGGTCAACAAAACTCACTTAATCACATATTTGAAAACTGTTTAGTACTTAGAGACAACTGAGTGAAATATGCCCGTTTGTAACATCACGATGTATTTTGCCCGGAAGAAGCCAATGAGATGGTTTATAAGCAAGGTAGCACCGCATAAATAAACTATAGCTCCAGGGCACGTATCACGCACTCTTGACCTGAAATTCCGGACGATCATCAGTACAGTCAAAACATAACAGCTGATCTTTCAAGTATATCTAAAGTGTTATCGGAAAATACGTTCATATATATACGTTCACAGATAGTATATTGAACATCATCATCATAATCATCATCATTAACATCATCATCATTATTATTATTATTATTTTTATTATTATTATTATTTAATGTTCGATGCATGAGACAAAATAAGAAAATATATTTGGAATATTTACATTAGCAAGGCAGAGATATTTGTTTTATTCAAGAATCACATTTAATGAAGAATTATGCTGGCAGAATAATGGCGGCGGGAAAATTGCGTTCAACCACGGTTCAAGTAATAGTAGAGGAGTGTGTTTTCCTTTTTACCCCTAGATTGTGTTTCACCATTAAAAATAGTTCATACTGTAAAGAGGGTAGGGTGATAATTCTTGATATATCGGTAAAGGGAAATGATTTTATACTCATTGGAGTCTATAGTCATAACCAGGATAATCCTTCAGCTATGAAATGTATTACTACAAATTTACCAAAGTTTAACAATCACCCAGTTATAATCGCAGGGGATTTTAATTTTGTATTTAATCTTAATCTCGACAAACTTGGTGGAAACCCAAGAACAAATTTATGTAGATGCTTTTAACTTCACTTGGACTTTAGGTCCAATCAGGTATTTTGGAATTACGTTTGATAATCATAAGGATAATCTTTTCAGTCTAAACTTCACACCAAAACTTAAAAAATTGTTTTCCCTTTGGTCCCAACGTAACCTGACGTTGTTAGGTAAAATAACTATAGTTAAATCTGTTGGTATCTCTCTGTTTGTTTTATTACATAAGTCCTACCAAACCCACCAAACAATTTCATTGATGAGTATGAACAAATTAATTTTAATTTTATTTGGTCTGGAAAACCCGACAAGATCAAACGTAAAACCCCTATTGCCCCGATCAGTGAGGGAGGCTTAAAAGCACCTTATATTCTTAGCTTTATTTATTGAAGTGTAGTGGGTAAAACGATATTTGAATACAATGTCAGGCCCTTGGAAGTAATTCTTTCATTTTCATTTAAAGGATTATGGAAATTCATTTCTTTTCCATTGTAGTTTTGGCGGATGATATAGTAATTAATAATCAGTTTTTTAACCATGTTTGCACGCAGCTAATCTGGAAAAATCATTTCATAAAAATTGACAATAAAACCATTTTCTTTAGAATTCTGTATGATAGGAATATTATATAGAATATATCACTTAATGTATGGGATTAATGTATGGTTGCATCGGTCAAATATTATCTTTAGTAATTTAGTAATGCTCAAGCGGAAACAATAGAGCATATCTTTTGGGAATGTGAAATTGTATCTTCTTTTACTCTGGATGTGGAATTCTGTATTTTCGGAAGGCATTTCCTCTTTAGGAAAAAAAAATTATTTGGTTATAAATTGTTGCTAAATCATCCATATAATTTCTTTATCTTCAATTGAAATATGATATATATTACAAAAATATGATGAAAGAGATGCCTAGCTTATATGAAATTTGTAGGAGATTTAAATTTATGCTTGAGGTTGAAAAATACGTAACACATATTTGTAAATTATGAAAATTTACAAATTGCTTTTGTCAGCTTATAAAGAACCATATGAGTTAATTTTAATGTCTTTTGTGTATTATACTTACCCGTATTTGAAATAAATATGGATGGGAAAAAAGACTTATCGCGATGGTGCCGTGGCACATGTTTGGGTGGCTTTTCTTAATACTCTTCCGTCTTCATGTGCGTTTTCATTTAAGCGACCTGGCGAGGGCTCAGGTAACAAACACGACTATATAGAGTGGTGCACCCGAAAAGTCGACAATGCACCGGACATAAGATCATCAAAAACTACGGTTATTTATTGCAGTCGGTGTTGAAATTTACAGCCTGCTCGTGCACAGGTGGCCCGCGCTATTAAGCAACGGAGGCTACATACAGACATGAACAGCTGTAGGTTACCGCTCATGCATGGTGTTGTGTGGTAAAGGGTTTAATTAACCATTATTAAATTATTATTATTATTATTAGTAGTACTAGTAGTAGTACTAGTACTACTACTAGTACTGCTACTACTACTGGATACACCACTGGTTTACTTTAAACCTCTTACTCGCCTTGACAAATATCTCAAAACAGGTCGAAAATTTCCTGATAAATCACGGAAATTTCACTTACCCAAACAAGGGGGTACTGACCGTGACCCCCCCCCCATGACTCAACTACGTCGACCCATTTTTATCATGGACGACCCCTCCCTCTTAGCAAAATCATGGAGTCGAGTCAATGTGAATTCCAAAATGAGTGGTTCTAGGACAAGTGTTAGATTGGCTACGGTGTAAAATGCGTTGATGGATTGTCATCCTCGTCTCTTGGCAAGGATGATAGAGTTAGATGTATTGCTGGGCAGTTGACATATGTTGATAGTGTTTACTGGAGTAACATCTCTGTCATACTAAATTAGTCATGTTGCTGGGTTATGTAACATAAGTTATGCATGCAGTAATTATAAATGCAGTGCTAAATTTTGTGAAAACAGGCAGTTTTGAGTCACAAATGCAAACATCATGTGGACATTTTGAAGGGAGGTCTAGGTATGCACAAATTCTGCACTGTATATATTGATAACGATAATTCGAATTAATCCGGAAGGCCTGGAAACTATTTCCTCACCTAAAAATGTACACATGTCGGAGACTACTAAGAGGCTACAAATGCAACACTAATACAGAATCAAATTTACAGGATCAACAGAAGCAAACAGTGAATCGGCGATATTGTCAACTTTTAGAGTACCTCTTTTCGTTACCACCGAATTAGGTACAACAACCATTATCCTGGAAGTGCTATACATCAACATGTAACAGTAGATAACACATTTCACAAACGTCCTTAACTTGTCTCCAACATGTTATAGTGACAGGAAAGACCCCCCCCCTCCCCCTACACATTTGACATGGGAATGGCACGCTGCCAAAACGTCTTGACTTTGTATATTTGGATATATAAACAATTCCACATTCCACATTCAAACGTTGCACATTTATGAATTATGAACTGTCCTACTGTTTTGTACTTTCATGGGTGAACACCAATTATATCCATAATTCATTCCTCTGCTATACCGTTGTTCAAGCTGGCTAAACATATTAACGGAGTATTGTGGCCTGAAAATTCTTCTTCTTTTTCACTTGGACAAGTTCGAACCGCATATTTGCTCTTTTACACCTGAAAGACAATACATTCACTACGCCATCAGACACGTATACACACGTAGACACAACCATACTCGAGTCATCCAGCATGTATGCATAAGTTACTATGCCTTTGGCATACTAACCAGAATACCATGTCCAGTTGTCGGGGTGCAACCTACCTTTCGTGTGTTATAAACAGTTGCCAATATAGATATCAATGACATAACCACTATCGCAACGGAGAAAATGACGTAGTTGTATCCGAAGATCCACAAACATACACTGTATATCTGGAACACATAGAATGGGTTCAAAGCCTGCAATGAAATAAATTTGGAGGTGTTTAATTCAGTTATAGGACAAATGAATTCCATTCCTTTGGGATCAATTAATATAAAGTTTACAATGGCACCTATCTGCTACATTATACAGCGCAATAATGTATGCCATGGAAAATACTCAGCGATACCAGCGATTTGTGCAGTATGTTGAAGTTGTTAAAACTTAGACTTACTTTGCAATAGTAAAAAAATGATGTCGTTGTTTGGTTTAGAGCGCACCGTTCTTTCTATGGTGGGTTTATTAAAAATAGAGTACATAATTGGTGCTCATCGGCCTTTTGGCTAAGATCATGGGTAGTATCTGTGATGTAATGAACGGCCCGCGCTGGTTTATGGTGGGATATCCTCCAACATTAGCCATGAGCTACACATTAGGTGACACTACACTAGCCTAATGATCTCTCGACCTTACCAGTCCGATCGAATTATTATTGGGGATGGGAATGTGTGACACGCTGGTGCCATGACATATGCTGCCGTTGTTGCACGCGTTATGCACGCCAATTATTCGGTAAACGACATGTAAACTAAAAACATCGTTTGAAGCTCACGTATGCTGCCGTTGTTTGATTTAGAGCCCGAATTAGGCTTGCTTCCAAATGACCGAAGTATATATCTTAGTTATGTATTCCCGATAACTCAATCCTAATGTACCGTATCCCTACAAAACAATTTGTGGTTTTACATGAATACAAAGTAATATCGAACGAATATAATATTTGAAATAGTGCCAGTAGTTAAGCATTCTCCCTTACAACCAAAGTTTACAATTCCATACACAAAGTAACAATTATTGTAAGAACTACATAACTTAAATTGACGTTACCTCCTGGAATATAAGGGCAGGTATCGTCTTTAATTCCACATAGATCTCGTTCCTGCCGTATATCTTTCTCCTGAAAAACAATGCAATGATTGGAGAAGAAAGGATCTGATTCATCGGCATTCGTTTCTGGACGAATATTGTATTATGTATATGATCGATTCCATGCAATGAGTTCAAGAGTATACATTTTGAGTAAGTGTAAGTTGCATAGTCATGCATTGGTATGTCTAGTTTATGTATCCGTTTTGCTTGCCTCTTGAGTAAATAAATATTTGCTGCCCTTAAGTACATACGCTATGATATATCGTTATGATAATTGTATGGATTTCAATCAACCATACTGCTTAATTAGTAAACCACATAGCAATCTATATTTATGATTCAATAATGATGATATACATGTTCAGAGTGATTCATATTGTACTATATTTTTAGAAGAAAAAACATGCCAATAATTAAATAAATCAATCTTCTGGATTTTCTCAATTCATAACTTAACACACTTTTTTCATACAGAAGTAACACAAAATAACAATTGTATTGATTAATTAAAGTCATATCACCCGTCACAGAAAGTGTGACGGCTGTTACGATACTATGAAATGTAGTAATTACATCACATAGCAGATTAAAAGTAATAATAATAATAATAATAGCAATAATAATAATAGCCATCGCCGTAATCGTAATCACAATCATAAAGGTCAGAGCAGCCAGCAACAAAGACCATCACATTACAGTGATGGGCCACCATCTCAATTAGGTATTGTCAGGTATATCTTAGTTGAGCACCAACAGTACCACATAGACATATACCGTATTCTATATACCTCCATGGGAAGTGGACTTTGGCTTGGGTAGGTGGAAAGTGAAAAGAGTGGTGGCTACAGATTCACTGTACTCGCTCGATATAAATTTACTTAAAACTTCAATTTCATTCAATTTCATGCTCTTAATGTATATATAACATGACTATCACAGTCCCTCTATCACATGACAAAATAAGCCAATAAACCAATTGTAAAATGGTATAGTGTTTTATGGCTACAAGCCTAAAGCTTGTCGCACATGGTCAAGTTCATGTATTTATATGGCTGCCCTAACGGCCTTCATCTTCTCTGTAGTCTATGAGCAGTTTGTGGTGTAAATCACCCACATACCACCAATTGCATACTTTAGAATGCTAAATTTCCAATGTGACACGAAGGACAACAATGACTTATTCGAGTACGGTTTTGGATTGTTGCAAATAATTAGGTAAACTACTAAATGTGCATTTAAAAAGTAGATAATCAGAGCATTACATACCGGCATGTTGGCTGGTTGAAGATGATTGTATTAACACATTAACCCCAAATCCGGTACAATCTACAACTGTTATTGGAAATTGTACTAACCGTTGTTGTTGTTGGTCTTCTGAAAAACCCGTGAACCTACGATAGAAATCAGCACAAGGTACGTTTTCTTCCAAACCCCTAATTAAGAAGAAAAATAGAATTCAATAACATATCGACATCATTCGCTATATCCATAAGAGATGGACATGTCAGTACATGTCAATTGGCAATACCCTGAATATCATTTGGTCGGGTATTTAAGACCCGACACGGGATTCCTCAGGTCAAGTGATCTTGAGCAAGAAGTAAATTGGAGAGGTCAGAAAAGTCAGATTCTTGTTGACCATTTATCGATTCGGAATGATCGTTAAACCGGCATTATTTTGCACGCATACTTTCAGATTCCAGGATTCTGTTTTGTCATGCATAAATTGAACGGGCATTATGTACTTGGAATCTAAAAACTACGGCAGCATTAAGGCGCGGCTTCAAATGCCTACTGACCCACTTCACAGCCAAGTCATATTTCGATCGGACTGTTAAGGCCAATAGATCTTTGGGCGAGTGTAGTGCCACGTAATGCGGAGACCCACAGAGGCAAACATATCTAACCGGACGTTCTTGAAAGTTTACATGTATCAGGATCGGGCCGAACACACGTTTGTGGAGTTGTAGTACACTAACTGAGGTACAGAGCAACACGATAGCTGATTAAATGGTGATGTCAACTAAGCAGTAGCGTATGTCGTATATAGTAGACTCGACGACTATTTCAGCATGTTCTTATACCGCAACAGTTCAGAAGCTGTGCACAAAGTTTAACAAATAAATACCCAAATACTTAAGGGCAACATGTTTTAGATCTAGGCATATTTCTCAACAAATTCTTCAAATTGAAAGACGATATGCTTCGAGGTTTAATTTTCGAAAGCCGTAATTATTCCTGCAAGTCTGTTGAACGGCCTTAGCGCATGCTGGTTAATTAACTTTTAGAGCATCCTATGAGGTGGAGCTAATACTCATTCTTCAAATCATTACAACAGAACAGCAGCAATATGGATACATTGAACTTTGTATATACTAACTGAGCCCTCGAGAACTTATAAACAATCACAGAAATGAATTACGCTTCCCGCGACTTTTTTTTCTGGAAATAACTCTCCTTACAATATCATGTAACGCTCAACAGGTCCGAGAATAGATAGACAAGAGAGATAATTTAAAAGACTGATAATTGAAAATCAAAGTTGAAGTTACACTTAAGAAGGACCAAGTTGAACGGAGTTGGGAAACGCGTTTTAAATTGTTGTAGTTATGGACAACTCATTCATACTTGGTGAAAATACTCGAAGAGGATTGGTTACCATGCATTAACATTATCCCACAGAAGCATGTATATGAATTATTTCATTGAATGTGTCGAATTCATATTATCAACAACTATAAATGTATAAAAATTACATAACATATTATTTGACAGCGCTGCCGGTGGGCCAACACTACAACCTCTTGCATACAAAACAGTAATATAATTATTACTCTTGACATTGCAAATTCCACCAGACACGATAACACGCTGGGAGAAAACAAACAACTGTTTAAGCAAATTTTCAGTGGGCATGTCAGCAACGACAGGCTAACAATATATGCCTAGTACGTTAGGCTAACGTTAGTAGGTATAGTATTCTACTAACTAATTGTCTAGTTGTGACGTCGAGGATGTTCATTTGCATGTTATCTGAAGTTAGGTATACACATATTTATATATATATATATATATGT
>JAODAG010061619.1:0-16738 GCA_027574785.1 Orphnurgus asper | reverse complement strand
AGGTTTGCGTTGAACATTCCACAGCAGTACTTTTAATAATGTGTAATAGTGTGTTTGTCGAGTTTGGTTGTCGGCCTACGAACGGAACGAACGGAATGCTCAAGTGCATATAATACCAACAACTTTCTGAAGACTGAAGTTTCCTGATAACTATATTATGTGGTGTTAATATTATGAACCGATTGTATAGAATACTTGTATTGTATGAATATGTATTAGAGAAAAATCTGAGAAAGAAAGCGAATTTGGCTATGTGAATCGCGGCGCGACAACAAAATGACACAGCTATTTTAGTGTCCACATATTTTGAGCAAAACCCAAAATAGCCCATCTACATGCACATCACTTTATCAAAACCCGAAATGCAGGAAGGAGCTTATTACAAGAAATTTAAAGACCTGAAAACTCGGGATAAATTTATCATTCTCATCGAAACAAGTAAGGATGAGATTTAAAGCAAAGATGGAAGACAACTTTCTGAAGACTGAAGTTTCCTGACAACTATATTATGTGACGTTAATATTATGAACCGATTGTATAGAATACTTCTCATTAGAAAATGAATATGTATTAGAGAAAAATCTGAGAAAGAAAGCGAATTTGGCTATGTGAATCGCGGCGCGACAACAAAATGACACAGCTATTTTAGTGTCCACATATTTTGAGCAAAACCCAAAATAGCCCATCTACATGCACATCACTTTATCAAAACCCGAAATGCAGGAAGGAGCTTATTACAAGAAATTTAAAGACCTGAAAACTCGGGATAAATTTATCATTCTCATCGAAACAAGTAAGGATGAGATTTAAAGCAAAGATGGAGGACGATATGATGGTTTCATGTTTTGTGGAATGTCGGTAGTTCCAACACCACAAGGGGGGATGATTTTATCTTCGGCAACTAGTTTGTCAAACACTTCACTGGAAAAGAATGAAAACAATGACAGGTATCCTACGGTATCGAACAAAACGCTAGACAAAAAAAGAAAAAAATATATTTAGATTCTCTTCATTACTTACAGAATCTGTAATTTACTGACTTTACTGACTAATTTCACAAACACACTGGATAATATTTGTGAGATGCTTTCGGACTTACATTCGTATAATTAAATAAATATCATAATTACTGAAAGTTAGAACATGTTAAAAACTATAAACTGCTCAGGTTCTGTAATATGATCTCAAAAGGAGGCTATTGGTCTAGGTGTTTGTCATAAACAGCTAACATTTCACTATCTTTCAAACATTATTACAATCTAATATATATGCCAATTTACATGCAAGGTGTTATTTTACGAAAATGCAGTACTAATTATCTTATAACATAATCTATACATACTGTAGCTTTGAATTAGAAATGAAATACTGATATAACATAGTATCTTCACAGTTTTAACTACCATAATATTCATATAACGTATTCTATACATACTGTAACATTACTTTGAATTATAGCAATAATGATTATATAACATTATATAAACAAATGTTAACTTTAATTACACAAAATATAATCGTGTTATATAATCCATGCATACCCTTTTTTAAATTACAGTCGTAATGAACACACAACATGATCTAAATATATCATAACTTGAATTATGCACTATATTCTAAACATACCCTAACTTTTCTGCAATGTCATCAAAGCAGTCGGGGACGATAGCTCCTGCTTCTGTTAAGGCTTGATTCTTCACATTTGCATCCTCTCTGTCAACATCAATACCGCCCCCAGTATGACCAAAGAAGGCGGGCTGACATGAAGAGACAGAACTTTACAAACAAATTTATTATTCATTTTACTGTTACAAAATGATTATGAATATCATGCTAGTGCTCTAAGAATTATGAACAACAATGAATAGCCTCATTTGAACATGAATATTCTACTCATGTTAAAACATCGTACGATGCTGCATCATTGTTTCCACGCCAATATACAGCTTTCGAGTACAAAAGTTGTAACTTTATTAGCTATTAGCATACTCCCAAAATATCAACATCCGTACCGATTGTTTTGGAAATGCATCATATTCATATCCATAAGAAAATACTTAAACAAAAGTGTATTTCATTAATCTTCCAAGACTTACCTCTGTCTGGAAATGACACACACTTGCACCAATACAGTAGGCTATTACGGGTTTTGTAATCTGACCACTATCTAGAGCCTCGCATACCTCATACTCATCCTGACCACCAACCTGCAAATGTAATCATTGGTGCCTAATTGATAAGATCGTTAAACGTAGAACATTTCTATTCGAGGGAAATTTGGGGAAATTGGAGTAAAATAAAACTAGCAGCAATTAGACTGACAAAGTTAAAACTAATAAAAAACGTGAATGACGTCAAGCATCACAGCGTGAAACATGGACTGCAAAACGTGTCTGCTGAGATATTGCTCGTAATACAAATAAAATAGCAAGACCATTGATTATCAAACACGTACGGTAACTTTCTAAAAGTTAAAAATGCTTCTTCATGAATATACATCATTTGGCTTCATACTGTAATTCGATACCAGATTAACAGCAACTTAAAAAGGATGATTCATTGTGATAAATTAAACCAAAAGTAAGTTAATGTTTGGTAGATATCAGTAACGTTAGTTCCCTTTGTTAAGCCTGGCTAATCTAAGTTATAGTAACTGTAATGTACGCTATTCAAGATCTAGCCTGCACCCTATAGATGACGTTGGCGTCTCATATGAGAATTTGTCCTCCACGTCCTACATAAGCTCTTTACTTCATCTGAAAGCCTTAAAATAATCATATGGCACAGTAAAAACGTGTACCTAACCTACACTGAACATTCCTGACATCGGTTGACCAAATTTGGGTGACTATATATCGCCACCCACCCTTTAAACTATAATCAAGGCATTTGTAGTGCATTTAGGTTATGCTATGTGTGGTACATTAAAACAACCCGCTACCTTCATAATAATGTACAAAAGGACTACAAGGCATAAGACGCACATTTATATCATTTATGCCGGAAACACGACACAGCTATGCGTATGAGATCACTTCTTACCTCGCCAATCAGCAGGAACATGCTTACAGCTGGGTTGTCGTGGAGATGCTTGATGTGATCCATAAAACCTGACCCTATGAACCTACATTTTCAGAAAGAATGACAAGTTTCAGTGAGTCATAAAAAGAATTTAACTCAAACAGACATTTGTAAACTCTTTTAAATTCTGTAACTCGTCGGACTAAAGATTAATACGTATGATACCTTCTCTCAACAAAATGTTCTTGACTTAGTAAATATCTAAAGTTGGTGCAACTCCAACAGGGCAGTTATCGTAGTATTTTCCGCTGTAAGTTGGCTGTGTACTACGACCTACCACTGGGCACTATTTCTGTTACTATATCGTGTAACGTAACGCACTAAGCAGTGTTAGGACAGCCAATAATTAGACGGCCAAGTGGAGAGCTGCAGTCACGAAAAACTAGCAAGAGTTGGACGTGAGGTAGATCTACCGGATGGTCGTTGCATGTATAGGCTTTAATTAAAGGGAACCTGCTGAATGGAGAAATCGATACAATGGACCAAACACACAAGTTGGTCACTACAAGGTTTTTTAAGCAGAAATAAAGAACGGAATCGTTCACATGCTAGAGCGTGACAAATTTGGTTCTTCAACTCGAGCTCGTAAAATTGAAACAGAAAACAGAAGAGTTATACATTTACAGTTAGCAAGCAATAACATACGAGAACGATTCATTAGTACAATCCTTAAACTTCTTAACTTAAAAATGAAGCAATTTTAATATTGAGGAAAAGGAAACATGAAATTAAATGAATTCTAACAGATTTAGTATAAACAATGTTAGAATCTGAATTTTTAAAGCCGAAAAGTATCTGACTATGGATAAGATATATCTAACCTTCCTCCGCCGATAGATAAACACAAGTACAAGCCATCTGAGTTTCTAGCGACTACTACGCATAACTCGGTGGAGAGACCTCCAGACTTGGATAATAAGACGACGCTTCCAGGCCGGTACAGCTTGAGGTCTATGACATCCAGCATGGGTCCTCCGATGTCACCCAGCAGGTTGCATCGAAACGCACCTGGTTTGAGGATATTCACCTGCAAGCGATGCTTTGGCTATGGTAATGGAAATAATAAAGTCGTGTTCAGTGTCTGTACTAAAAACAATTTACTAATTACTAAAATGAACTGAGCTGTATGATAAGCACCCGTTTCTTTTGTTAATATAAAACAAAATAAATCTGGATGATATTAATCTGTCCAATCAACAGGATTTTAATTGATTATTGGTTTAATAAGTCAAACTCACCACAGTCGGTCCTATGATCATGACATTCTTTTGTCTGGCTAAGAGGATCAGCTCTCTGATCTGTTGTAAGGGTATTTCCCCAACCATCAGGATCATTGCTCTGACCTATAGAAAAGTTAGGCATATGAATAATGTAAAATATTCATATTCACTTCGACAAAAAGTGGCCCTCCACCTCAAGTTTTGTTTAGTTTAGTAAGAAGGTCCATCCTCAAACATCCTCTTAAGAAAACCCCGTAAGCCAATTTAGCAATTACCTGAGGTTTCTGGAGGGCCATCCAAGCTATTTTGTAAGCATATGGTCCAGGGGCTGCATTGGCTACAACACTAACTTCCGGATGAGAACTCAATGCATTGTCGATGTCACTAAATACTGTCAGGAGAAAAAATATATAAAAGGAAGAATATATCACACCAAAGTGCACGCGTGAAGTGCCATCTGATCTAATAAACTATCCGTAGGAAATATCTTGATGAATTAAGCATAGTTTACAAACGAGAGAAAATCATGTAATGCCTGTCATAATATACCACTGCCAATGGCAATTGCTTATAAGCTGCGGTAATCAAGCCAAGATTGCACAATGTATGTTTGTCTTTGGGGGGGGGATGAACGGTAGTTGTGATGAATGTTGAGGGTAAACGAACAAAAGTATTAATTAAATTAAGAAAACAATTATGCATGAAAAAATATATAACTAAAGAAAATAACTCACGCTTAAATATCAAATTAAGGAAATCAAAACATAACAGTTGCAATGATCCAAGCTCTCGTAAAATGATACAATTTTTACCTGGGATTGCGATTTTTCCAGAACCCCAACAATATTGTTCTTCAAAATGATTGCTGGAAAATAATATATGCCATAATTAATGACGTAAATTAAATAAGACATGACTGTAGGTTGTATGTAAGCGATGAAAAGAACAGTGCAAAATGAATAATATATGATAGTACATAAGTACATAGGCCTATCTGTAAGTGATGAATTAAAGAACCGTGTAAACTGAATAATATATGACAGTAGAATGTATGTAATTGATGAATTAATGGTATACATTAAATGATATATGACGGTACATTGGATATATGTGATGAAATGATGGTGTATACTACATATTATATGACGAATATGATGGATGTATTAAATGTGTAAACGTTGAATATTCATCACTTATGTGCATGGATGAAACACATATAGCCATGTGTGAAGTCGTTATCAAGGGTTTCATGAATAACATGTTGTTCGTATATAAAAAAGCAGATTATTCATCACCTACCTGCTTGGTCTTACAATAGCCGACACCATAGGTGTTTCCTTCTTACAAATGAAATCATAGTCTAGGATACCTTGAATGGCCCGTGGTATCATCCCAACAGCGACGATCTATAGTAAGAAACTAGCTAATATCAATTGATGAAAAGTAGATCATTTAAAAGTCAAATTATGAAAAGGATATTATTTAAGTGCAATTAAATAAGATTTAGAATTCTTGTCATTGCATCACAATTGATACATTTTTTCACCTGAATTATTATTCAAAATGATAATTCCATCTCTTTATTGATATTATCGCAATTTCTAATTGGTACTTACGAAAAACAGAGGAATCGTACAATCAAGAACGACACGTTACTGCATCATTTCATACACAACGTGACTACTACTAATTACTGCACCATCCTGCATTATGACTACTAATAAAGTTATAACCGTTTAGTTACCCCACCATTCCCAGATACAACCTTACCACTAATAATAAGTTACTGGACGACCAAATATACAATGTTGAGTCATTCAATAACATACTACCAATTCATGTATGTGCAATGAACATGACCTACTGTGATGTGATTTAGACATATTAAAGAGTACTTAATCATATCCTAAGATATGTTGCTTGAATATGACAGCACGTCTTTTGTTATATTAAAAAAGCATTTAGATTATCCTGATGATAACAAATTTCAATGCAGTTTTATTTACTTTTTATTACATGTGAGATTTGAAAGCGCAAAAAATGTCAAGAAATGCAACCTACCAATGTGTCTTTGGAAAACAAATGTCCTTCAGGACACTGTATATCCGCATGAGATTTGATGCTCTCGTCAGATGGAATGGCCAGCTGTAATGAGAAAGATAAGGAATAATATGACTGTTTTTGATACTCATCGTAAGAGACGTTAACTGTTAACATGAATTTACATATAGACTTAAAAGAACTGTAGTACTTATTGAGCCATGACCACTACTAACAAACAGGAGATCACATCACGAAATATCATTAAAGGGTAACCTGGTAAACAATCGACAGAGGTTTCAGTGAGTAGAAGCAAAACGAAGAAAAACTACATGCAAATATAATTAAGTTTTGTCCTCATTTGTGAGGCGACCATACTGCAATAAGACATCCTCGATGTTATTTTAAGTTTTAGCAATAGAGTAATTATATCGACTCCCCAAATGTCACGATGGTCATTGCTAGAAGTGTTTAGCTATGTGACATGTGTTATAACTTCACCCACGTACTCAATTCCTAACAGTCGTGAACTACATTGACCGCAACTGTTATCATGGTCATTGCTTAGAAGTTGCATAAAGCGTTCAGCTATATGGATGGTGTTATAACCTAACCGATTTACTCTTAAATACATCTCAACTATGAGCGATCGAGCAACTATATTGACCGCGATTGTTAGCATGTTCCTTGCTAGAAGTTTCGTAAGAGATATAACTTCATCGATGTACTCTTACAGACGCTTTAAATCTTAACAGCCGACCAACTGTATTGACCACTCATGTTAGAATGCTCGTTGATACTCATAGAAGTTACGTATAGTACTCAGCTAGTGTCATAACTCCGCCATTGTGCCGATTATGATTTAACTGTCGAGACAAAAGACGTCACAGCCACAAATGTATTTAGAGCAGATATGAAATGGATGTGAAGGTTTGACCCTACAGCCAAATTTAGGCGTTCCGTGCTACTAGAGATCAATGCTATATATTCCATTCCAATCCTAATATTTGGAATCATAATAAATCTCAGGGAAGTTTTTACCTGGCGACAGATTCTAGGTATATTTTTGGGGACCTGTTTTTGCTGTAATGCAAAATGTACCAATTCTTCAACAGGAACATCGCTCCCGAAAATATAGATGTTTATTCCTGCAAATGAAAAAAGGGGGTATAAACAATTAGTTAACCATGATTGCATTTTCTCGCACCGTGTACATAAATTAAGACTGGTATCACTGTAACATTTCAGCAGTCCATGATGTTGTAGCTGTTCAAACACGATATCATAGCAAAAGGGCAAAAATCGAATTAATCTACGAAGCAGAATATTCTATTTCTAAATGTAATTATTAAGTAAACACAAGAAATGAACCGAAAATATTGTGAAACCTTTGTTTCTAACGTTAAACGTTTAAAGCACAATATATTCGGTTCATTTATTGTGTTCAATTTAAAACTCCCCAAAAGATAACTTGTTCCTCACAAAGCTTTCTCTTCTTGATTTTCAAAGTCATTTATATAAACTTCTAACTCAACTTACTCAGAACAGATTAATTACTAGATGCGTCTGACAAAAATAAGGAAACTAATTGTTAAGACAAATAGAAAAGATTGTATGAAATAAATTGTCCTCACCACCAGAGAAACGACTAAAGCTAAGACAATTATATTCCAAATAGTATAATGCTCTAGCACTTTGAAGCACGTCATTAGTTGCATGACGAGACATTTGTATTTCAAATCTGTCCACTACAGATACCTTACAATAGAAACATAATTAAATATACATAAAACAGTCAATATATATCATGGCACCAGAAATGTGTTGAAATTACGGGTAATCAAATTATATTTTCTGTCCACTGAGAGAGGTAATTAAAATTCAGATTTTAAGTTACCCAATGCCATGAGTTCTTTTGGAACTGTCTCATTCTCGGGACTCACTATTCCAACAGTTGATCTGATGATAATGGAAATCTTTGCATCTCTCAGTCTGCCTTTGTATTCATCAAGGACTTTGTACATGCCCTTACGAGAAAAGAAAAATGGAACTTCACGGACGCAAGGCACATTCTACGAGATTCACTATATAACTGCATAAAGATTCACTGTATAACGACATTAAAGATTAGATTTATACCGCAGATACATAAAGATTCACTACACAGCTACATAAATATTCATTACATAGCTAGACATAAGATTCATATATAGTTGCATCAGGATTCACTATAGAGCTATGTACATATTCGATGTATATCTACAAAAAATATTCCCTGAATAGCTACATAAAGATTGTTTTGTGGAAGAGAGAAGACATAAGAGAGGATGGTTAGTGGTGCCTTACCTCTCCTTGCATTTTTTTGTGTTTCATCAAAGTGACCACATCCATAGCCTGGCTACCAGTAAAGAGAACTTTACCGTCCTCTGACTTCTCCTCCAACATCAAATCCAAAATAGCTTTAAAGAATTCATACACTTCCTGAGAGTTGATAGGACCCGAGAATTGAGAGTAACAAGCGAGTTCATCCAAACAACCCATCTTCTGCATGGTATCACTAAAGTACAAAACGGATAATCTTAAAATACATCAACCATATGCAAATACGACACTTCTGTTTAAGTGAAACAATGCATGATCCCTAATGATAAAGAACATCAACAGAATGTATTGTCAACTCTTGATAAAAAGAGCAAAATATCACTGAAAGACAATACGCACCTCAAATGCCATCAGATTCTAACTCTAAACATATTTATCCTAGCCCTAAACATTAAGGGGTATTAACAAAGATAACGTAGTTCTAAATCTGTTGAAGGTTAGGAAACGGTTAGCTAACATAACATAACCGTACCGCTTACTCGGGTTACGAGGTTAGGTCGAAGTGTTTTCAAGATTGTACCATCTTGATACGATAGGAGCTGGGAAACCTTGCGTAATAAAAGCACATGTAGACACTTTGGTAACCTATCATAACTACTGAAACAAATAGCCTAGTTACCAGAAGTTAACAGAACCCCGATTAAAATCATTAATAGTGCTTGTATCGTAGACCTACCCCAAGAGCAATGAAATTCCGCCCCCACTTATGGCAGTCCAAACACGTCCTTTCTTGTTAAGAAGAGTCAATTTCATATTTGAGACTGACAGAGCATCCATTTGACTGATTTTTTGCTCCTGCAAAATAAAAAATAACTAAACGTTAATAGCAACATTGTGATGATGAACAACAAACAGAGGAAGAAACAAACATTATGTTAATCGACACTTAAAGTGAAAGCGAGACGCAGTCTATATGTGAAAGAAAGTGATATGTGGATAGTAATTCATTCCAGATTATCCGATAACAAATTTAGTTTTATTTGTATATATATATATATATAGGATATAATATAGGCTATATGTATGCTATATATACAGGCTATATATATATATTTCTTTAGGCTATTTGGACATACGTCAAAGGAGCATACCTGTTCGAGCTGGTCTCTCCCTAACGTCTTGGTCCAGCCAACTTCATTACCCCACTTAACCTGGCAAAATGGTTGGGCAGATGAATCTAGTTTGGCAGCAAGATCTAAAATGTGAACTTTTTCTCGGACAACTGGAAATAATTAAATGAGTGTGACTTAATTGAATAAGATAAACATGGTTGACAACCGTTTGCATCTATTTTGCTTCCTATCTTTTGAAATGTATGGGTTCCATGCCTGCACAGCATACTCCAAATGTGGCCTAACCAACCTTATAATTACGTCTTATCATTCCTAATATCCAGTTTCCCTTCCAATCTGCTTCAGCACAAAACCTAGAAGGCTTCGCTGAAGAATACATGATGACCTCAAGATCTCTTTCAAAAACCAAAATATCCCCAGAATGTAAGGACGTAAAGATTTTTCCCCCACGATGATAATTAACTCATTAATTAATATCCATCACCAATATACATGACTTTCCACGTACCAACGTCAAACAGCATTTGTCAATCATCTGCTCACTTAAAATTTTAAATGCACTCAGATGCATACACCATACAAATGGTAACAAAAGCGTTTTACGATTAAGATTTTAAGATAAATAATCTCACATTTGGTGGAGATCAATGTTCTGAAGTTTGAAATTTGAAATAAATGTTGATAGACCCGGGTTAATTTGAAGAAAGTTGTGCATCGCTTAATGTTCTAAAATAAACAAACTGTTACCAAGATATCTCGAAAATTACGTTAAGTCAGTGACAACAGTTTTTCAGGATCGGCTAATTACAATTCCCCTTAAGAAAGAATAATTCAACCAAGCTGTACATTCCATTCACAATCTTCCAAATGGTTCCACTTGGGTTCCAGTTAAATCCGTTGAGTTTGGACTGTACGGGACTTGTATATTCGATAAATATCATTTCTCATAACTTACCAAATGGATTAATTTCCAAATATGTGAAATGCAGCTCTCGATAGATACTGAACAACTCTTTCATGAAATGGCCAATCTGGCTGATAAAAAAAGACGAAGACGAAGCAGAAAGGATGCAGTTACTAGTCATTAAATGTTATCAAACAGTGGTACACATTATTGAACATAAGTTGATCATGTTGGCGCGATGGTGCGACGGCAAATGCTGCCGGTGTTTAGTTTTGGAGTGGCTTTTCTTAACAAACATCAAACATTGACACATGAGTTGCTTAATAGGAACATTAAGTGGTAACCTATACCAAGACATGTATGTGTATCATACAACATTATTGCTTCGTGGTCGTATGGTCTTAATGATCACTGATTGCAATACACTAGTGGTATAGCATTAACGATCATGCACCCCGTATGTTTATATTTTACAATTCAATGTCTCTATTTAATTGTTCTGAGTGTTTGTAAATGAAACAAAGAAATATCTTTGGAAATCTAAGTCATCCTTCGGTTTCAACTTTTATTAACCTTTGTTGTCTTTTTGGCACGCCAAGAAGCAGTGCATGTTGTATCTCGTCATCTTTGACTGTTTGGTTGAGAGGAATCCGTACACGAGAGCCCTGAAACAAAGATTTATCATTATCGTATGATAGAAATTAAACTTGTTCAAATAGCAGTGTTGACTATAGCCATATAGTATAACCTATTATAATAGTACTTTATTTTGGGTTGCTTTGAAATGACCCAAATGTGAAGTAATATATTTTTTCATTTTTAGATGACAACTTTTAACACAGCTTGTATTAACTTCCAAGATGTCATCTTAAAACCTGAGGTTTATTTAAATATTACAATACCCAAAGTATTTCCTTACCAAGTAAACATCAGTACAAATGTATGTTAAAGGAGGTATGATTTTCACATTAAATCAAATTATTTCTTCCGTTATATATTTTTTAACTTTTTCTTTTACAAAATAAAACGACTTTCCAACAAACACAACTACAAGGACAATATCAAATTTCGTTATCTATGTGATGAATACCTGGATACTACTCTACGTAATACTTCTCGCCTTCTGACGCATCATACCTTTTCATCTACATCATCAACCGCCATACCTCCCTCATTTTGAAAAAGGATGATGTCGTGGTCTAGCTCTGTGTAGATAGCAAGGTATCTCTCTTCATTCTCTTTATGCTCCAAGAATGGTTCCAAAACAAATTGTTGCAGATACTTGTAAGAAGATTCCTTAAATAAAGAAAATTTGTTACGACGAAATAAAGAAGATAACACAACAGGAAGATCCGCGTGTTCATTGTTTAGTAACTTATTAAGTAAGTTTCAAATTTTACTCAATATGTTGCCTTTTAATAAGATCATAATGTATAATCTTAGGTGTTAAGGACGGACCGTACTGGTTAATAGTGGGGCAATGTCCTCCAACAGAGCCATGCGCAACACTTTACGTGGCACCACATCCGCCCAATTATATTTTGTCTTAGCAGTCCGATCGAAATAGGACTGAGAAGTGGGTCAGTTAGCTTTTAAGCCGTGGCATATGCTGCCGTTGTTTGGTTTAGATCCCAAGTTCTTCCTTGGGAAGGTTTTCTTAAAAACCAAGATTGAGGAGAGGATCAGTGTTGTTCGATGGTGCCGTTGTTTTGTAGAGCCCAGATTCTTTCTGTGGTGGCTTTTTCTTAACAAGCACTACATTTCCATTTCTGTTGTAGCTGATAATGATATTGAAATGCAAAGCAGGTGAAGAGGAACCATCGAACCTATGTGTATTACCTGTAATGTATTGTTATGCATAGTCCAGGTAGGTAACCTGTCAGGCCTCACATACGTTGTAGCTTCAGTTGTCCGTTCTTAGACTAACTGGATGCATTGTATCGCATCACCCATCGATGAAGGCAGCAAATGAATATTGCTGAAACGTAATCTTCATGGTAGTAAATGTGCTGATAATTATCAGAGTAATTTATATGGATACAGGATATTTCATATAATATAAACCAATATAGTGTCAATGTAAGGTAACAATTGAGGAATAAACATTTTGAAACAACACCAGCAACTTGACTAATAACGGGGCATTTTGAACGATGTAAGAGCAGATGTCGTCTGTTTACAATGCCAGATGGAACAGAGATATCAATATTGATATGATATCTAATCCTAATACACTAATTTCAGTTTATCAAAGTCCAGGTTCATTCTTTGGTTTCTGTTCTTTAAGAGCATGTACTATCCTGATTTTCCGTCTCGATCCATATAGAAGAATGTAGTTTTTGGTACAGAAACTTCAAAAATTATAACAAATATGTGTAATATTTCATACTGATAAAAGCATCCATCCACTGTGGGAACATAATGTAACACATATCATTATTGGTTTTGGATGCGTTGCCTACCATCTGGGAACCAGATGTTTTCCAGAGTTTGTTTTATATTTTCCATCTTTACTAACCATGTTGACCCAGCAAAGCAAACTGCCAACAGATATGCCAGCATTTCACTATTACATTGGACTTCCTCACATGCCCTGCAATACCTTGTACCTGTTACGGTATCATTGATATAAATTTGATGTATCTTAGTTGAAACAGCTATTTGGGAAATGAAAGCTGCAGATCAATCAATTTGGTGTCAGTGTAGTCGCAACTGAAGAAAAGCTTGAGACAAGGAAAAATACAGAGAAATACAGAGAAAACAATGATTCTTAAATTAACTTGAAATTGGTGAACTTTGGGATATCAAAGAAGCCAAAATATTTGCAAAGAGAAGTTAATCAGTTAAAAATGAGTTAGTTCTCCTCAAAAAATGTTTCTACTTTCATGTTTACTTCTAGTCACATCCTAATTCTACTTAATGAAGCATCGCCAGTCCATCCACCATTGGCCGCAAATTCATCATGGGCGATTTTATTTTTATTTTATTTTTATCTTTATAAGAAACAAACTATAACACTAAACAATCATACTTGATTCTGTGCAATGACCTCCGCAATCCATCCAATAGCATCTTCCAAATCCGTATCAAGTTTGACCAGACCCTCTGCACCTCGCCTCTTTATGCCCTGGTCTGGTTTTATAACCAACCTCTGTAAATAAACAATAGTTGGATATAATTGGATTTAGTTGGTTTTAAGAACCAAAATTGTTTATAATGGTAAACATAATCAGTTTTATTCTCTGTTAATAATACCTGATGGTTTCTAAATCAAATAATTCCCAAATACCAGTAAGTTCCAAAAATTCAACAATCCAAACAGCATGTATTTAGGTTAAAAGGTGTTGTTAAAGTCAACTGCAGCTTCTAATACCAAACCTGGAATGTGAATGTAATGTATTGGGTTTGGGGAAATGATTAATGAACTCATTCACTTCGTCAATATCATAAATATATACTACTAAGTTTAAATAAGTAATAATAATCTGCTAATATCTTAAAACTACAATTTGCATAAAGCAAGAGTACCAAGCATACACATACCTTTTCCTTGATCCATGGATATTTCTCTACCAGTTCTGTAGTTTTAGTCCATTTTGATACAGATACGCAAAGAGGGTCAGCAACTATTAACGGCAAATAATCATGGAGTAATCGCTTCCCGTATACTTCAGTTATACGTCCGGAAAGAGACATAGTTAATTACAGTACACAATATAATAACAATATCAGTGTATTTAACGAAAGAAACATGGACAATTTTTGAGAACGTTGAGATGCGATTTGTCCAACCATTGACGTGTGTGTCAGTTGAGCTAATACATTACAGTACTAATTTCCTGTCAGTGACTTTAATTAATAGCATAATTTACACCAGATGGAATCGTTGGTATTATTTTAATTTTCAGAACAGACTAGAAAAGCAATATCGCTGTGCCGTATGGTACTGCCGGAAGGAATTAATATTGCGTATTGATAGTACTATACTTCAAACAAAGTAAGACATTAAGTGCAGTATGAGCGGGTATGGTGTTACACACCTCGGGAAATTGTTATGCATCCAGTACAGAACCACATGGCCACAATTACGAAATATAGTAATAAATTTTAGTAATAAGTATATAATTCATCTTCGTTGTAATATGTATGACAAGTAAAATTACTCTTTTCTCAAACATAAAGAAATGTTTTCCTACGAAATTCTGTTTCTGGAAAGTTCTGGATCATAATCATGAAAGTTTGCTTGAATGATTGAGGTACAGTAAAATCTCTTTTCTCCTCAGCGTAATTCGAATCTCTGTCACTTTTTTCACAATACAGCCTAGAAACAACAAGTCCAAGCCAGCCCAATACCACATATATTATAGGTTATTGAATCATTTCACATTAATCCCGACATATATCTGGATATAATATAACCAGATAGACATATGTTGCCGTGGCATATATACTGCGGTTGTTTGTTTTTGGAGCCCGGATTATTTTCTTTGATAACTATTATCTTTGAAAGCAAGTAGACATTACATTATTAAATTGTTGTGTAGTTCAGGTAAATATGATGTTTTATCTTAAGCCGTACGTAGCAGATGTTTAGTAGGCCGTTAGCAGGATAAGTATACGCCATTCATGTGATCGGAACGCACGGTGATGTCGCACTGATCATGATCGAACCTGGAATGTTACCTGGTTGTAGGAAATGAGCAATTAAGATAGTTATGCTAATTTAAGCCTCATTTTGAGTACAAGTGAATATTAACAAAGATAGTCTATCCCATTGCATAGCTATACCATAGTTATAGGTAGAGAGGGGACGGAGGCGCCGATCAAGGATCAATCTCCTGTTTTATCATTCAAGTTCCGTTTAAGTGCGATACTTTCTTTTTCTTCCTTAGAAATCTCACACACGTATTGCACCAGTTAAGTGGAATACATTTTCAAGTAAAATACCTTCTACTTGTTGAAGTGGAATTTTGGAGGTATACGTTAAAATGGCCTGTCATGCGGTCTCATACATTGAGGTCTCGTCTACAACACTGCACTTTTCCATATGCTATGAATTTGAAACGAAATCATGCTTATTATCTTCAAACAACACAACATATGTATATTTAGGATATATATATATAGGCCTATATATATATATATATATATGTATATATATATATATATATATAGCCTATATAGGCCTATATATATTCCTTCATTCTTTCAATTGCTGCTGAACTAATCCATAAACAAGCCCACTACGTACATCCTACCTGCCATCAAATAACCGTAAATGTCTTGACAATGACAAAATTAGTCACCAAAACTTATAGTGGCAGGATCTTAGTTTCTTTTCAATTAGTAGAGGGATTCAAGGGGTATCTAACTTGTTTACCCTTGAAAGGTGTTCCTTCGATTTCATGCCGATTCGTCGGTCATGTAGACTCTATAATCTATTCAAATCTCAAGCCATTCTTATGAGGCATCACGAAGCCACTGTTGACGATGAAGGAACATCATACTGAAAGTACGGTCCAAAACTTTAGGACATGACCGAACCAATGACCAACTTATTAATGAAGGTGGTCAAGTTTGCTTCGGATGAGGCTTGCAAAACATCATTTGAAAAAAAGTGAAACGTACTTGATGAGCTGCCTCAGATTTTGAAAATAAGTTTAAGCTAAATATAGTTGCGAGTGAATTGACTGCTGGTGGAGCTTTATATCAGGATGATGAATATAACATCCAATTTGTTTCTTTCGAGGATGTTTGATAAACATCCAGAAATTATTCGACGGATGAGAAGGAAACCTTGGCATTGTTACTAGCCTTACAGAAATTCGATGTGCATCTCAATGTGATTAAGTTTCCTCTTAAAGGATACGTCCAGGTTAACTTTTTGAAATGTTTACTGATTTCAAATAATCTATCATAATCGTGCTCCAATTTTTATCCCAAATCTTCGTTCCTGCACGGAAAAATCGTGAAAATGTATGGGTAAATACGGAGGTATTGAAAGAGCCTTGTGTAGATTTGCATATTGACCTGGTGAC
>JAODAG010061397.1:0-16742 GCA_027574785.1 Orphnurgus asper | reverse complement strand
AGCCCACATCCACATTTTCTTTTAAATGGACACAGTGACCATCACACTTGAATACCAAGGAACCATGGAGAAGGTTTTAAGTCTGGGAGAATTTTCACCCGCGAAGCAATCACTTTGAATTATACAGATACTGAGAGTTGATGGCGCGTCCGATGATCATCTTCCTTATTTCCTGGGTACCGGCTCCTATCTCGTAAAGCTTGGCATCTCGCAATAGTCTTCCAGTCGGGTAGTCGTTGATGTACCCATTTCCCCCTGTGGAGTGATGACCGGAGATTTAGCTCTCAATAACTAAGTTAAAACTGTCGAGGAATCATAAACTATATATAGTCAAAGACCACCACCATGTGGTAGTACATGACAATCGTACGCATCGTTCTGCAAGCAGACGGTCCGGTCTGCAAACAGACGGCACGGTCCGCAAACAGACGGCACAGTCCGCAAACAGACAGCACGCAAACAGACGGCATGGTCCGGTCTGCAAACAGACGGCACGGTCTGCAAACAGACGGCACGGTCCGGTCTGCAAACAGACGGCACGGTCCGCAAACAGACGGCACAGTCCGCAAACAGACAGCACGCAAACAGACGGCATGGTCCGGTCTGCAAACAGACGGCACGGTCTGCAAACAGACGGCACGGTCTGGTCTGCAAACAGACGGCACGCAAACAGACGGCACGGTCCGGTCTGCAAACAGACGGCACAGTCTGCAAACAGACGGCACGGTCTGCAAAGAGACGGCATGGTCCGGTCTGCAAACAGACGGCATGGTCCGCAAACAGACGGCACGGTCCGCAAACAGACGGCACAGTCCAGTCTGCAAACAGACGGCAAACAGACATCACAGGTCTATCGGAAGAAATGGTCGGCACAGACCGTACTGTATATATACATGTAATTCGTACAGCAGCGGTACAGTAGATATCATGGCTGTGTGCACGCAGAAGAAGAGCTCTTCTTATTGAAAGAGTTACGATGCATGTCGCATTTGTTTGAATTCATGGAAAGTGTGGGACACAGACAGAACTAAGGACGAGGGAGCGGAGAGAGAGAGTCATTTTTAATTCACTTGATTAGCGAGGGAGATTTCATCCGATTTAACGATACAGATGATCCTGTATTGTATGTTATTGTAAACATGACACAACAGTTCCTGTTTCAAGTTTCATTTATACATCAATGCATCAAGAAAGTATAGGTCCTCTATGACGAGACTTTCGGTGAATCAAGATATACATTTTCCATGAAAACTGGCCTCAAAAGTGATATGAAGTTACATTATGCCTCTGTGTGCAAGGAGTGAATATGGTGTGGGGGCATGGGGAGGGGGCTATTAGATACTAACTACGACCAGTCAATCAATGGACAAGCGAGGTCACCGAGTCGAGTAGAACTGGACCCGCGGTTCCAACCGTAGCTTACGGTCTGCCACTGCAAGCAGACAATGATGGACGAAGGCCCCCCCCCCCTGAACTGAAGTTTAAGACGGTATCATCCCTCACCAAGGCACTGGATCGAATCGAGGGCGACCTTGGTCGCGTTCTCCGCCGCGTACAAGATGGCTGCCGCGCAGTCCTTGCTGCTGACGTGCCCGTTGTCGACGGCCCTGGCGATGTTGTAGATGTACGACCTGCAGGAGTTGAGCCTCACGTACATCTCCGCCATGATGCCTTGCATCAACTGGTCAAAACCAAAAACAAAAGAAAGAGAGGGAAAGATAACCGACCCGGTTATTATTATACAGTAGGCTGGCTGGCCTTCCGTCTCTGAGCGAGTGTTGGCAGCTTTCTGTTACTGCAGTATAGCTGCATGGTATCCGTGCAACGGATGGTACGCGGGGGAATGGAGATGTGGGTGGGTACCAAATGCTACTTTTGTACAAGGTTACAAAGGTTAAGCGAGGTCAACACACGTCGCATGTTATTTTATCACACGTCTACTGAAGTGGTTTAAATGTCCTATCAACGTACATATATCACGTGTTGTATATCATACCAGAATGGACTCCGAAGTGCAAGCATACAGAAAACTTGACCCCCAAAAAAAGAAGCATTTTCTCCAACTGGCCAGTTGATGAATGACAATGGCACATACTCCCAAGGGAACTGCAGGTAGGGGGAGGGGGTCAAGTAGGTATTACATCAATCACGCCATCCCTACCTACTACCCTAAACTCTGTAGCTGCCATGAATTAAGTCTCTCATCGTAAATCCTCTGATTCAGGGATGAGCTCAGCTGCTCCTCGCCCTTTTCAGATTCGATCTCGTCAAATTCTTTTTAGCTCTTTGGGTTGAGAAGCGGACACTCCGATCCGCTGTGCCACAATCTCGCCAAGGTCAACATCATTCCTTATCGCTGGGAGGGCTCTTGTGAAACGCACATAAACCACACGTTAACCAAGAAGGATATGCCTCTAGCTACACCTTCCTCCATCCAATTGTAATACAAAACAAAGTTCTTTGGCTACAGGATTTACAGTTAGCTCTATATTTATCATCATCATGTACAGTAGGATGCAATGCAATGTCTGTACTCAGTGACAGCAATGACTGCACTCTGTGACAGCAACAACTGTGCTGTGACAGTTAATAACAGTACTCTGTGGCAGCAATAACAGTACTCTGTGACAGCAACAACTGTGCTGTGACAACTCTTGCTCCGGTTTATCATATTCTCCCGTTCATAATCTAACACCACCTTTTCGAGGGATTGTGCGCTCAACCCCTGCACCCACTCTGTAATTCTCTAATCTACACAGATGGTCTGGGATGATCGTTGCAGGTAGAATGGATTTCTTCGTATCGGCAAAACTTTCCGACTGTTACATCGTTGCATATCTTTTGCTTGCTTTGCAAAAATCCCCCCCCCCCCCGGCAGGGTCGTAAATGCTTCTAATTCTCTACTTCTTGCAACTGCATCTGTACATTTCCCCGGCCTCCACGGACGTCCGGCTGCAGATTGCCAATTTGCTTACTGCAAGTTTAATCAAAACTGCGCCGCAGCGGAGAGCATGCAAAACCATTAATTTAAAAAAAAAAAAAAATCGTTCGGAGCACCTCCGTAGCTGTCTCCCCCTTCGGGCAGAGGGGGGGTATAGGGTATCGTCGATTGTTCGACAGGGTACGAGAATTACGTCGCTCGCAGATTCAACGACCCTTCTCATCTCCGTGACAGGTTTTTTTTCTTGCAGGCCCTCGTCTAATTATAATTTCCTGGGACGTGTCAACTTTGTTTGAGGTACCGCATCATATCGGCTGTCCTTCTTCGCTGGATGCAGACAAGGTCGACTTTGGCTTAGGGCTTTAGACGTAAGGTTATTTGCCGGAGTACGTCGAGAGGCTGCACACGTAACCGGCTCCCACTCCAAGGCAATCGCAGAACTCCCTCGTAGAATCACAATCATGTCCACCGGTATTTCCGTAATTATGGTTGTCCCCAAACACCAACCTCACCGTCGACATCCATCGACGTTGATATCACACGACTGCTCTGTTCCCACATTTCTGCAGGCTCCCAAAGCGGCAGCCCCCTCGTCGCGATGGCACTCTGCAACGTGGGGGGGGGGTGTCGTTTCCGATAGAACTCGTCGGAGGATGAATCGTAGTATTGATAAGCGAAACACATGCTACTTCGACGAAATGAGATTAATTGTCACTTCGCGAGCAGCGTTAACATTTGTCGAGGACGGACCGACGATAGTACTGACGGTTTGCGGTACAAATGCTCGCGGTCCTCTGCGCGTCACACTCTGCCGCAAGACCTTGTAGTCGTTTGTGCGTTGTCCGTCTTCTGGACGGACGGAACAGATGGGGGACACAGTTTCAAAGCAGAGAAAAATAGATGCTGGAAAACTCCTGCCTTGCCCAGTACGGAATGACTGCATCCAGGGGTTGGAGTGACCTGCGACCCTACATCCTGCGTGAAACTAACCGCGTCCGATGGATGTAGGGGAGGCGTGTGCGAATAGCCGATCTGGTAACTGACATGAGTCGCTACCAATGGTCACAACCATGGGCCAAGTCTGAAATAAGACTTAATTCACAGCGAGCAGATCCATACAAGATGAATTTATCACCCCCTTTTTATATCAGGACTTACTTCTTTCTTTTTTTTGAGGGTTGGGGGGTGAAGAATTACATGTTCAGGAGAGAAGCTCAGAAGCATTTTCCACTATCGAAACTGGCACCACGGTGTTCCATTCTTCATCAAGAAATGTTTACTCTCAGCGATAAATAAACTGTAACATCCTTTACGCCACTTTACTAAAAAGCTGCATTATTCTACGATTCAAAGTCCTTCGTAAACTTAACTAACTTAAGTTAGTAACTAACGCAGGTAGTATAAACATAACTATGTGGGATTTGTTTGTAGGCTCTGCATGATGTCTTTATAACATATTAACCAAATACCACCCTGTAGATAACAGAAAATCGTACGATTCCTAACGTAGCATATAAGCGGCAATGTTTTTATGAAGGCAATAAATACGTAGCGGGAAAGCACCATCGTGTATACGCAACCTGTTGACTCGGTGGGTTAATATACGGAAACCATACTTGAATAGCGCAAAGTATTGCCGATCCGATTTTAGATTTCATGTGCATTTACGTTTTCGAACATGAGCTTTTGCTGGATGGTTTCGACAAATACATGGATTACAACGTTTTAATCCGACAGTCACTTGCAGTGATAACCTTACGCGGTGAAAATGCACCATGAAATGTATTTTACAGCGTGTTTAATAACCGTGGTTGAATCGTTAAAAGTAAACATTACTCAAAATTTGAGTCATCGTTACTTTCACGTTTGGTTTAGTTTTATGCTTTTATATATTTTGAATATAGTTTTCCAACACCAAAATACCATCGACACACTTCTGCCTTTCAGGTCCAGTTGTAGCACTTCCTTTGTGAGCACAATCGGATTATAAGGGAGCTATCAGGGGGAAGAGTGACATAAGCCAGAAGCCGTTGTGACAGGCATCCACGGCTGCAAACACTAACGAGATATATGCTTCAGTCAGTACAGCTAATCCTCCAGCGCAGCAGATCCAATTTCGAATTGGCCCCTGAGTCGATTTACAACAACTTCACTGCGAGTAATTCCCACTCGAAGGGGCCCTAGTGGGCCTTCAGAAGGAAGTAGATGTCACAACATGACTGGTCAGCCCCTGACAGGCTCGCACCTAAGGCATGGCTGGGAGGGGGGGGTCCATACACCGGACAGACTACGGAAGTCACCTGCAACCATACGTACTGTAACGTTCATTGTATCATTATCAACCTACGTTGTCATGCAAAGTGATGTTTAACCACACTGTTATGTAAAGTCGTGCACCTTTGCCAGGACAAAACATTGGCCGACAGCCAATTCATCTGCCGGATACGAAATACGAGTTATGTTTAACCCATAAAAGGGAGTTGTCAGAGCAAATGCGCACGACGAGACAGCTCGCACGAGTTAGTTTTCGTTGGTGGCAGAATCTTGGTGTATTTAGGTGCAGAGTCTTGGTGTATTTAAGCCCTCGTAGTCGGTAAACCATACTACGGTGTACACGTGTTATAGAGCTGGATTGTAAGCCACAGGACACGAATAACTACCGTGTTTGTATTTAACCCTTTCGTTGCCCCAGGCGGAATATTAACCGCCACAGAGGGGATGGAATGCTTAACGTCTTTGTGGGTTCGCTCCCACGCCACAGAAGATACCGATCGTGATACGCGTGTGCATAAACGTCCGATCGAGGTAGTGGTGGTGGTAAGAGGAATCTGATCTTAAATCAGGTCGGAGCTAGGCAAGTTGTGGATTTAACGAAATGGCATAAGCCTAGGTGTATTCAATACTCTGAAAGGACATAAATCATATTATTGGGAAGATGGTTCAATGAACCACATGTTGAAAAATAGGGTAGTAGGGGAAAGGACATTAATCATATTATTGGGGTGAAGATGGACCTTGAAATAACACACGGAACATAATATAGTCTATAACTATAACATCAGTAAGACTATAAACACTTCATCTTACGTACTGAAAAGAGTCAGAGTTTTTGGATTTGTGCATATATCAAGTAGAACGACGACTGAAGAGTTCTCACCTGGAATTCCCCGATTGGTTTACCGAAGGCCTTCCGTTCGTGGAGGTAGGGGAAAGCCACGTCACAGGCAGCCTGCATCAGCCTACCGGAAGAAGGGAACGAATAAATTATCAAACAAAATTACAAAATTGCCTAGTCGTTTAAAGATAAAAACGGCCGCACAAATGTTTCTTTCTTTCACACAATGATCTGGTCCAAGGTTGGAAGCCGACTACTTTCTATGGGATGTGTACATGTACGAGTGTGTCTGTGTGTCTTCCGTTAGTACTGAGGCATTCCAAGGTCTTTGTTTCAAAACAATCACTAAGTCCTCGTATTACTTTTATTGTTGATTCAATTCGTAAGGTTAGGGTTTGTGAGTGCTCAAAATGGATTTTATTATGGATGTCTTTGATTTGAACCTGCATAATTATGTATACTTGTATCTGTGTTCTGACGGGGGGGGGGGGGCTTCGACAAAGGATCAAAAGTATCAGTCTTCTGAGGACTTGATGTTTCTATGATGTTTCTATCGATAAGGTTAGGGTTCGAGAATGTAAAGAAAGCATGTATGAGGAGGGTGTAAAGTCATGTTGGATATATCATCCTAAACATAAGCCCACAGAAACACTTCCATTATCAATGTGAAAACCACCTTATTAAAAGCAATTTAAAAACAGCAGTGAACAAATGAAATCATTTTACTACATTCAGTTTTTTAATTAAAAGGAAAAGATGCCCTGAATATTTCATTTCGCAAAAAAAAAAAAAAAAATGGCTACAGGCAACTAAGTCTTCATTTAATTAGCTGTGGCATGTTATAATAATTAAAATAAATAAATTAAAAGGGAGACATGTAACAACCATACCCAACAGGTCCAGCAGATAGCACCAGCCTTTCAAGGTCTAGTCCACTCATCAGGATATACACTCCTCCATTTAGGTCACCCATGACATTCGAGACTAAAAATTAAAACGGAAGGATAAAATGTTATTTCATGTCGTGAAAGTGTACAAACTTCAGAGAGGTATCTAAAATTTATATTTAAGGGGAATAAGGAACATAATTGCATGTTTATTTCAGCTGGAATGCAGAACTGCGTTGCGGTTACGATGTCCCTGTATCTACAAGATATTTTATAGCGCATATGCAGGACGAGGTCTCATTTTCCATTGCCCCACGTCCATCTTCTTTCAAGAAAAACCGACTCAGGCTTTCAGCACAACCCTCTACAAACTAGAAAGTGAGGACTCCATTGTAATAGCCATGGTAAGGACTCACTAACATTAACGATACAACAATAGAAGTATACTCTAGACTTGGTGATTCTCCTGAATTTTCTAACAGCGCTTGTTAAAGCCGGTGTTCATCCACGATCTAACTGGACAGGGTTTCTTTATGTACCTGAGAGGCTTCCTAAGTAACCCTTACTACACTAACCTAAACTAAGTCCTGAATTCTAAAGCAATAAATGCACACACAACGCACCCGCATATGCAGCGCCAACCAAAGATGGAAGTGTTATTACTTTCACTCCACACAAACATTTAATCCACATGTCAGGAACTTATTAAATGAACCTACCCGGGGACTTTACAGTCTTCAAAATACCACAATTCAGATTTAATGAAGTTAAAAATGAACCTACTGGGGACTTCAGAGTCTTCAAAGTTCTGAAGTTAAAATGAACTTACAGGGAATTTAGTCTTCAAAGACTAATTCAGATTGAATGAAGTTAAATGAACCAACCTGGGACTTTACAGTCTTCAAAGACCAATTCAGATGTGTTTGATCCACGCATTCCAACTTTGTCCAACTTCTGAGCAGTGGTAAATCCCTCCATACCCTGATTATTTAGAATACAAATAAATTAAAAAAAAGGGGAGGGAGGGGGGTTAGCAATCCTGCATTCATGTTATAATTACGAGTACATGTCTACGGGTTTCCTTTGGAGTAACTTCAAATTTCAGTTTACGTATTCAGTCGTTTGGCCTCAGTGAATCTACTACGCGTGTCAAAGTTTGAAAGGCAAGACATAAACTGGAACGTTGTTCTACAGGTCTGGGTTCCTCAGATTTAATATCCGGTCATCATGGTCTGGTTAACATTAGTGGGGGTCTGTGGAAGTTCCAGGAGGTGGGAAAAGCATACTTCCCACTCCTGGAACTTCCACAGGCAGATTTAGCTTATCTTGTATGATATATTCATCAGTTGATTTGATAATTATTTCCCAATTTTATTGATCAAGTTCAACCCCCTTCTGTGAAAAAGGAGATTAGTTCTTAATGGCACACTCCTTCACCGTTTTCTCTAAATTCATGGATCTGAGGGGTTTATGATCATCAATTATTGGACAATATGAAGATAATCTTAGAGAGATTAGACATTCCGCAGCACCACGTTAATGAGCTCGTACAGCAGATTCTCTTGTCGCTAAGCCCCGCCCACTTTCAGCTATTTGGAAATATCGTGGAACTAATCACTACGAGGCTAATCACTTATTTGTGGTGGCATCGAGTCGTCTCTACAACTACTAGTACGATGCAGCTAAGACGAGGACTAACATATGCCTAACGTCACGTTATAGATGCATAGCTAGTGTGCAAACATAGGGAATGCACAGAAATGCGGGCATGCTAAAAAACTGCCTTCAGTAAAATAGTTTTACTATACTGATTACTGCTACTGTTGCTTTCTAACTATAGTCATGCCCATTATATTATTATTATTACTAATTAGACCAGCTGTACATGCCCTGTGTTTACATGAAGCATACGTATATAGGCCTATTTGTTCTAACGATGAGTGATTACTGCTCACTGTATCTTTCTAACTATAAGTAGAGAGTACAAGCTATAGTCATGCCCATTATAATATTACTAATTAGAACAGCTGTACCTGCACTGCGATTACATGAAGCATTATGTGATATAATAAAGCCAAGCAGTATTAAATTATCTGGGAATTATCTGTCTAATTACTGGAGCTATTTATTTCCTGTTTTTTTTTATTTCGGCAGCTGTTCAATAGGTTACATTTTCAACAGTTACGGCGTGCTCAGCAGGCTCGGTTTCAAATTGAATTAAATTGGCCCACATGTGACCTTAATTTTCTGTTGATTTTTAGACCTCATCAAAATATCTGTCCCCAACTTATCCTACGGACGGTTTTTCTGTAACAGGTGAACGTCAAATTGGTCTTTCATTTTTTTTTTTTTACGGTAGGCTAGGCTGCTATTACGTGTCATATAGTGATGTACGTCCATATCGATATCGAATGTTGTGACGGCAGCGTCGTAGCTTGGAACCCTTCTCTCGGCAAATTTCCCCCGTTCATTTTTGTAAGCCAAGCAATGATACGAATGGTCCACCCTCGCATGATCTGGTGATATTTGACATTAACGGCAGGTACGTTTCAAACGGGACGTGACGTAGACCGTGATTCTGCTACGTGTCACGAGTGCGGCGACCATTTCCCTACTTTGGTCCTATAAACTAGGGCACGTATCTGCCAAAATCCTAAACCAGATTCCTTTGTTGTTTGCAAATATTGTTAGAGGAGGAATATTTACAGTTGCAGACTGTTAACGTTTGAACGTATTAAATACGAGAATTAAATACGAGAATTGATACCTTCTCTATCAGAAAGGTTGAAATGGCATGCTGGGCTTTAGCTTTCTGGTCCGTTTTGGCGTAAACGACGAGGACGTCCGCATCCGGCCCGTTGGTGATCCAAAACTTGCTGCCGTTCAGGACGTAGTAGTCCCCTGGAAAAGGGGAAAAAAAAAGCGATTACTCTGCGAGACGAGAATGAAGAGGAGAGCATCGAGGATGTTGACTTTATCATCTCTACGTACAGTAGCTGTACTCTTAGCGGATAACAAACTGGTTATATTTGCATATTTTGAAGTAAAGTAATAAAGTTCAAAATTTTTTTGGTCTTTCACTTAAGAATCAATATAACAGATTTACAAAATATGAATTGTTATGAAAATTGTTCGAAAAGCCAAGAAAGGAACAATAAAACTAGCATTTTTAATCTCAGCAATCTACAAGAGTTGAGCGTGAGGGATGTCAAGGTATCATTCAAGCTACAATCAACTACATCGCCTGCAAGTAATTGTTCCATCATCATTCATCATGCTCAATTTACCAAGAAATATGACGGTGACAAAGTGTTAGTGCACATGACACACCCTGTTCTGCAAATTGGAACATGACCTCTGAAGAGAGGGTTTACACCATGCAGAATTCCCTTTTTTTTAATTTTGGGTGCTCTTTTGAGAAGAAAAAAAAATCCCCCTCTAAGTTATTTACAGACACAACACATTGTTCTGGAGGGTCTTTTAAATTTTTAAGTTTAACATTATGAAATTGCTAGCAACATTATAAAAGAGAAGAATACATTATTAATGATAGATAAAAGACAATCACATTAAAATACAATGTCTGTATTTTGTTTCCTTTAAATGTGTCTACTCTAGATGAGACACTTTATGGACATTCTGCTAGTTTTAAAGTGGCATTATTTTATTTAATTCCACAAAACCACTTGGTTGATCTCTAGCTTGTCCGGCCTACCACGTGAACAGGGTAGCAAAATGAGTCCGGGGGTGGTCCATGTCCATAACAGCACACGTCACATATTTACCGTTACATATGTCATACGTAATGTTGTCGCAAGCCTAATAAATATAAAGATTAAAATAATAATAATGAAAAAATATGCATCAGTCTCAGTTACCTTTAAGTTCTGCCCTACACTTCATGGATACGACGTCAGACCCGCTACTTGTCTCACTCATCGCCAAGGCCCCGATGTGCTCCCCGCTGATTAACTACACAATACGAAAGATTACGGTAAGAGAGGTCAGAGTGTGCACGACACCCCCCCCCTGCCCACTAAAACAATTAAATTACCATATAATGTGTTGCTGGATATATGCATATCCTTTGACCATTTTAACCATAATAATACGGTGCTTATCTGTATAGTCTATATGCCTAATTTATTAAAGTGTCACTGTTGCGGCAAGCAGGAAGTCAAGTTTATGTTTCATCTGGACACAATTGCTATTTGTAAGGCCAAGTTAAAATATATAAATCATAAAGTAATTTATAAAACATTTGTCCAGTCGTTTCGATAAAAAGCAAGGCAGTTTGATTTTTAATTTCAACTTGGGCGCCCACCTACGACCCCGGATATTCTACACATGCTACAATGATCAAAAATTCAAAGATCTACATTTTAGATTGCAAAGCATGGTTACAATCAAATAAAAGGACCCCCCCACTTAGAACCAGAGTCGATTTCTGTAAACTGATGCTCTTCTGAAGTTGCCTACGTTGCCTTAGGAACAGTACTGGTATGCAAGACCTTAATACTGCATGCGGTCTGCAGTATAAATACGAGCTGAAATGTCTGGGCGAAATCTGGACGGAGTATACTGCAGGAAAGGGTAAGATCAGGTTCATGGAAACGAGCCTTATGAAGTTATTTCCCATCAGAATGGGTCCGTTTATCTTTGACCTTGACATGTATTTTGGTACCAGCATTGACTAAAATGTCACTCAAGAGTCCCTACTTTACAGATTTATAAAACATCCAGAGCGAATCGCTTTATTGAAATCTACGCTCGAGAAAAGGATATTACAGACCTTCGGAAGGTATTTTGCTTTCTGTTCCTCAGACCCGTTTCGGCTAATCTGATTGACGCAGAGGTTGGAGTGGGCGCCGTAGGACAGACCGATGGACCCGGATGCTCTGGAAATCTCCTCCATCACCACACAGTGGTCCAAAAACCCTCCCCCTGCACCACCATACTTTTCTGAAGAAAAACAAAATTAGACGAAACATGGCCTAATTGTAGTACATTATAGAAGATGTCTTGCGATGAGAATATGCAATGGCTACTACAATTCTGGATACACAATAAAAAAAATAATGCAAAGTATACAACTCATCACCAGACGTCATGCCTGGGGGGTCGAACCGGCGACCTTCGAGCTAAGAAGTGGATGTGGAAAGTATGTCGACTTTCATCGATTCCCTCCCAAATAATGAATCTCCTACATCATTCATACAAACTTGCACCATACAACTTATGGTGCCTATACCATACAATACTCAACGCACAATTCATGGTGCATACAAAACACACCATTCAACTCATAGTTTAAGGTATCTATGACATTCATAACTGACTTTTGGATCCATGAAAATGCCATATTACAACGCTATATTTGGAATGGAACAACAGCAACAAATTGCATTGATGTCATGTAGATGTTTCAAAGAAGAAACACTAACGTGGAAGGAGCAAAATTGTTTATATACAGACAGTGACAACAATGGACAGATTAATGTCAGTCTGTGGGATTATAGAAATGCAACATCTACCATTAAAGTATATAGTTCATACCCGTTTAAATATTACCATTTCTAAGACAAAGGTACGACAACCCAGGGTCAACCGATCAATTCAGGGCCTAACGTTATGCTGCAGCATACTGTGAAGATAAAAACCATCTACCGATGCCCATTCTTATTACAAGATCTCCTACTGACTACCTACATATAACCTAAAATCACACGCTGTACTCATGTATTAAACTATTGGCTAATGATCATATGCGAGAGAGAGAAGTCTATGCAATATAAGTCTACAGTCAAGTAAATAACCAACGTACTCAACTAAATTCTCACAGAGAATCCATTCCAAGCTCCCGAACATTACCAGTTTACCAGTCTAATTAGCGAGGAATCTGTAAAATTTAGTAATCTTATGTTGACAGTTAAGGCCTATCTTGTATATCTTTCAGATAGAGTTTCACAGAGGAGAGATTTTAAATCTACTCGATTCAAATTAAACATATTGTTTCTCAAGCCATATTTGACCCAAGAGGTATTGGAATCGGAAGAACCTAAAAATGATACTCAGTACTGCTATGCGCATTACATACTGTAACAAGATTCAAGATATTAACAAAGTGCTCGAGGCCAAGTGATGAAAAGGGGATGTTCTCGGGAGAGCAGGAGTTATAAAACAAATTGTTGTCCAACAGGAAAATATATTGCATCTGACAAACAGTTTACCAGGAACAGTAATTCCATGCAGGCCTAAATCTCCCATCTTCTTCCAGAGATCCTGGAATGAAAGAGAGAAAAGACACGAAAAGAAATAAAAGAAATGAAGAGAAAGTTTACAGCACAACATTCATGTTCAGTATACCGAATGTCACACCAAACAAACACTTCAGTAATCACCTCAAATCCACAGCAATTCGTACATAATTTTCTCGCAAAGATACTTGTTACAGTATACTTCTTCTGAGCAGTGCAGGGGAGTGTAAGTAAAAAACCTTCTCTGCAAGAAATGGTAGAATTCGGAACGACACGCAATGTTGGCTTGAATGTGTCCCACAACTTACACAGAATTTACAAATGCACTGCACCCTGGTAACACCTCAAACACAGTGTCTCTATTGAAAGCAGGTGTGGATATCATGATATTTTGGCATATTCAGACAAAAATCATCAAAACGAAAGTGTCATCAGCCAATTGTTCTTTACTGTACTGTAGCCCAAAATGCTCATCATAGACACAATTAAGATAACGTCGAATTACATTTCATTGCCTCAGGTAACCTGATGATTGTTTCCCGTGAAAGCTTATTTCTCAAATATTTACCCGTCTCTCTTTAAATCCATCGGTGGCGTCAATCTCTGCTGCTTTCGGAGCCAACTCGTCCTGGGCGAATCTGAACACCGCATTCCTGAGCTGAAGGAGTACAAAGAATAACAGGGTCTGTTAGAACAACTACAACGTTTGAAGACCACCTATAGTTTATTCCTCGCTGGCTACTATCAGTACTGGAATACGGCGTATACTGTAAACAGTTGAAATATCGCTTTTAGTAAGTTTTAATTTAATATATCTATGTTTTAATATAAATAAGTTTCAAATTTGTGGTGATCATTTGGATGTCCCCGAGTGATTGTCCCCGAGCGATCAAATTACTGTCAATGCCATCATCCTTTGGAAGTCTCAGGTTATCAGTTGGATGTCTCGTATTTCAAAACAGAGTTGTAGCCTCCCACGTTGTCCGGAGTCAAACGTGAGGGTCACAAGGTGATCTGTCCTATTTGAGATCTGCGGTCTGGGATCTGTTACCGCATATTTGCGGTATATATATAGATATATATACATACATATATATATATATATATATATATATATAGGCAGTCTGTATGTATGTTCTACGTGCCTCGATGGCTATCTTGCATACTAACCGGTGTTTCATTTGTTGGGTAACGCATATCGTCAAGTTGTGATTGGCCAAAGTGAGTCAGCGGGTTTGTGGGTCAAACACACAATATTTAAGTAGGTCGCTTGGGAGGTATGCTAAAACTAGTCCTTGATCAGGACCCTGTACTGTATAAATGTTTTGGTAAAACATACACATTTTGAGACCAAAATAAAAATGCTTGAATGACATTGCTAACTTTGAATCAATGACTGTTAATGCAACCTACACCACCACCAATACCCAAAACGATTATAGTAGGCAGGGGTCGGTTGGATTTCTAATGCTACCCAGTCGCAAACTCGATGGTGAAAGTTCCATGGAGCCTTTAATCTCAACGGTTAACTTTGGGTTACAAGGGACACACTCCTTGGGACTGCAATTACTCCACATTAATACTGAATTTAACAAAGGTTCCAACATACGACCCTCAAATAACTCCAAATGGAAATCAAATATTTTCACTGTCGTCTGCCTCTGTACCATTTGTCATATCGAGTACTAGCTGTATCACCCAGTTGCCATGTTTCCATTTCTTTAGTTTAATAAAGAAAAGATTCAGGTATAGAACAAGTGTCCTCATAAAAAGACCCCGGCAATCAGGGACCCAAAGCACAAGATCCGAACAGACATCAAAGTCTACCAAGTGCCTGCAGTCTGTAGTCAAAAGCATTCTTAAAGGCATTTCCACTCAGGCACTACAGTACAATCGATTCAGGCAGATTATTCCACTAATCTACAAATTCTAACATGTGAATTAAGCTTGAAAGATGCTCATATTGCTCAATCTTTTATGATGTATCAAAACCATGAATAATTTTAAACATTTGAAGTAGATCACCACAAAGTGAACTATATACTCAAAGGAAGTTAAATGAATCTAAAAATATACTACAATATGGATGTCTATAACAAACAAATTACAATGAGTCTACTGTACTTTAAGCATTGTACAGTTACATTGTGAAGCGTACAGCATTTAAACAAGTACGTATTACTTTCCCAAAATTGTGTGCAAAAGCCACATGCATGAGAGGCTGCTACTGTACAGTAATTTCTGTTCGTACACAATTTGGATACACACTTACAGACTGAAGCTATTCTATCTTTCTTTGGAGGAATTTGGAAGTAACTTTTGGTGAAACCATGTAGCTGAATGATAATTATTATATCAACAAGTAGAGATCAGTGGCATTATGACCTTTAAAAGTCTGTATTCGCTAGTCCTTGAACAGGCCTACTTTATGGTACAGGGATGTTACGCAAACTTCCCGACTATAAGCCCTTGTCTTTGCTGTGCAATGAATTCTCCCAATAAGAAAAAAAGTAAGGAATGGAATAAACTGACGATTCCACTCGTTATTATGTTGATTTTGACATAAATACAATAGAAACATTGTCATGTATAAACGTGTCAATTAGAATAGTAGCTATGTACCTTTTCTGGGAGCACCGTTTACTGTCACTTTGAATGTCATTTAGTATATTAAAAGCATATATATATCAGTACTGTTCTTTCCCATGACCTGTTTTTCAACAGTTATACAACAAACACTGTACCAATCATCATAGTCTATTCATCACAACTGCGATTCTAACTATCTTTTGCAGAATTTCACCTATTAAAATGATGGCTTTCACATTACTGCCGAATAGCCTAAGTTTGTACTTGTTAGTAGTACTAGTATGATAACAGTGCTAGTACTAGTAGTACTACTAAGTACTAATTAATATTAAATAGTAGTACTACAGTACAATATTACTAGTACGATGAATGTAGTGTCTATACCACCATCAGTATCGTCCAGTAATGTAATAAGACTACTACAGAAACACTAACAGTTAGGTTATTCGACAATAACTCTGGAGTTTACTACCGGTAACATAGTATTCGACCTAGGCTATCAGAGAACACAGTAGAAAGCGTGGTGCACATATTTAGGTGACTGACTTACTATTATTTGTCTACTACTAGTACTAGTTTCGCTGAACTGGTACTTTGCGTGAAAGTAAAAACTATACATGTCACTCATAATATTCATAACACAGAAAAACTTGATGACTGAGCAAAGTTACCTGCTGCTGTTCCTCTGTAAGTCCGGACACTACATCATCGACTTCAAAGTAACTGCTATTTTTGCGAAACGGAACCGCTATGGCAGAAGTCGCTAAACTGCTCAAATAATTGGGCATTTGCCCGGACAGCTCAGGTAGCTTGTGAAGCAATCGCAATGCCATTTTGGGGAAATAAGAAAACGACGAGGGGGAGGGGGGCGGGACTGCCGCAGGTTTGCCAGATAAAATATAAATAAAACGCCACACAACGTTTAAACAAGCGCCCAAAGAAAACAAAAAACG
>JAODAG010061286.1:0-16744 GCA_027574785.1 Orphnurgus asper | reverse complement strand
CGAAAATCCACCAAGGAAGACTTCACCCACCACTGCAAAGCAGCTGTGCTGAACAAGTCACGCCTGGGGATCGAACCTGCGACCTTTGGGCAAAGAAGCGGACAGAGTTCAGTAACAGTCCGAAGTATTGATAGGGGCAGGTCACTGTTGGCAAGATTGCGGCATATGTTGCCATTGTTCGGTATAGATGGAGCTAAGTTTCTTTCATTTGTGGGATTCCTTTATAACCATCATGTAGAGAACTCCCATTCCCTTCCATCTCATTCTACGTACAGAACAAGACTTGCACCTGTCCAGAGTCGATGCATAACAACAGCAATGCACAACACTATGGAACAACAAGGTATGGTAGCTCTTAATGAATACCCTACACCCCCACCACCTGCCCCCTTTAAACAAATAAAGGTATGTTTAAACACTGCATCATGTTAGATGAAACATTTAATGCTATCAGTTAAGTGAAGATACTGGTGTCAAACACATAAAGCTAGCAGGTAAGATTATAAACACTGATAATCAAACTTTAATCATGGCATGCAGTTAATTCCTCTACAAATTATTGCTTCTTTAAAAATGGTTGTATATTGAAGTGCAAGTGTCAATGAGATCAAGATGTAAGCACTGCAAAGGTACCATTATTCTAAGAACCTGCGACATCACAAGTTATGGTGGGTATCATGCGACACCAGTCCTGTGTGAATCACCGAACTTCAGTAATTAGCTTCATTCAGGTATCCATCATGTTACACTTACAGATCGTCTCGACTCAATGTGGTATATATCAACCTTTTGTGTTCAAGCTGTGATACTGAAGGTCTCCATCAAGTTACAGATGTCTCTAATCAATGTTGGTTGGCATATTAACACAAACTTTTGTTCTCATTCTGCAGGCACCCATATGAAGTCATACTAGAGGGAACCTCTGTTTTGCTACTCTTTCTTATAAGAACCTACAAACTCAACATGCATCATAGAAAATTTAAATTGATTTTATCCAGATTCAAAAAAGGATGGCTGTGAATGGTTAAAGATTATCCCCTAATTCAGCTTTCGACATAACATGTAACCAGGATCAGCAAGATATCATCTCTTTACATGGGAGTAACATAGAAGAGAACAATTGCAAGTGAACCTGTCTCCATCATCCCTGATCAAAGTTTACCAGCACTTCATGTTCTTATGAATGGAAAGTCTCCAATCCTTTCATTAAACAAGCTGTAATCTAGCTGTCACAATAATGTTCTTACCACAGATGAAGAAGAGATATTTCAGAAAGACATCTCTACTGGAAATATCAAAGAAGAGGCAGAAACTTTATAGATATCGCAGAAAACTGAAATTGAAATTTCGGACAATAAAGAAGCGGAACCTTCCCACAGAAAGTACCATGCGCACTGATTCTTCAATGGACAACGAGAGGTTTACTGCCAACAAATCTGAGATGTCATATAAGGACTGTGAGCAAAAACTGAAGGATGAACTTGGATATATGCAAAGGAATTCACTGGAAACCATACATGAACGAAAATTAAGAATGAATCATTCTCCACTTTTTGGCTGTGAGGACAAGAGACTAGTACTGACACTAAGATCCAGGAAGGCCAAATCAACTGGTCAGTGTGTTTGTCAGAGAACTGCAATGGAAGGATTGTGTGTTGATTGTGGAATAAACAGAGAAGTAGAAACAACAATGGAAACAAGATTGCCTGAAGTAGACACTAATGACGTGTATAAAGGTATTGATGATGATGATGTCATCCTTGAATTCATTGAAACCCCCAAATCATTGACAGGTGAACAAATAACCTTGTTTATGACAGGTTAGTGGAAATGATACTGTTTTTATGATGAATTGTTGTATCACTTTGGTTTATAGACAATATGATGCATATACATATTCTTGCATATAGTTATTAAACACCTCTGGGCATTACAACATGGACTGAACAAAATCCATACTAAGCTATTGCATCATCCCGCAGGGATCGTCTGTCTTTCAATGGCTACAACAATTGCATGATTACATGGGTCCATGCAGATCAAATTTCTAAAAATCCTGCAGTGACCCTCCCAGATTTGATAAAAAGCCAATAACAATAGTTTAGGTTACAAGTGGTTATAACGAAGTTGCCAATTATATTAGTGCCATTGTTCAAGCAACATTGGAAAATGGCCAAATTTCCCCTATCATTCATCCATTGTGATTAGCTCAATTGGCTAATGCCAATGGAACTTACAGTATGCAATATCTGTCCGTCTGTCCGTGTTCCCAGACTGTGTCCGATATTGACGAAACCTGGTCCACATATCGTGCATTTTGTGGGATTGAATCAAATTGATCCACAATTTAAATCAAAAGTCAATTAGGGTTAAGTCACAACAGGAACTGCTTCAAAATATTTATTTTCCCAGAGACTTTGATACTGACCAAAGTTGGACAACATCATTGGTTGTTAGTGCTTAACACAGGGTGTACAGGTTTAAGAGGTCGGCAGTCATTAACGATCATCAGAGGTCAAATTTTGAAGGTTGCTACAAACTTTATCATGGCTCAAATTACTTGTGTATTTGGTTCTGATTCATCATCGTATCCTATGCAAACTTTGTTAATTCTGACAAGCCTACTGGTTATGATTGTTCTCTTTTGGCAGGTTTCTTTTTTCATGTGCATTTTATGCAGTTAGGTCTGAGGTGTACTCTTGTCTGTAAGGAAGTGTTTTTGCAATTTCTTTTAGTTTTATATTTTGTTTGTTGTTGTGTTTTCCTATATTGTGTGCAGCTTTGTTCCATTTGCCTAGGCTATATAGTGGTTGTTGTACTTTTTAGCCCAAGCTAGGAGATTCAATTGAGGTATGTTGACCAAGAATGCAGTAAGAAAGATGAGATGAAGTGTATTAGAGGTGCAAGAATTGAGGATGATAGTAGGTTAAATGTTAGAGATAAGTAGTTGCTCCTCGTATAGGTAGTAACAATTTGCAAACAGTTCCCAGGAACTGCTGAGGACTAGCTATAGGGAATTGATGTAGGCTGAAGGCCACCAGGGTCATGTTCTGTGTAGTGTGCTGCCAAGGTTTGATGGAACAGTTTTCATTAGGAAGATTTAGGGTGGCTAGTCTCCATGATGATTTTAGTTTTATGATCTTATGGTCTTGTTTACAGTATTATGGAGGGACTTGTTTGCTAATTCTGCTGTTGTTAAGACATCATGATACTAATTCCAAGAGTGAAGGTTGTGGGTTTCAGAAATCTGAATAGGATGGATTCTCTTTCTGGTATTCGGTCCATGAGTATAGGAGGTTAGTTCGAGGAATCTGAAGGTGTTCTTTTTTTTAGGGTGAAATATCACCATAGAGGTACAGATTTAGATGCCAAATAATGTATAATGCCCAAAAAGTATAATATGACATTTGCTTCAAATTGGTAGTAGCCAAGCTGCATTGCCATTTGACTTCAGCCAGAAGCATGTAAGAAAACTTAGAAAATCACAGTACAATAATGCACTGTTCATGTTGGACAGACAAATGTATCTTTAAATTAGTATCTAGGAAGTTGGCATGATTATAACTGAAGTTTTTAATACCTTGACGACAGACATGTGTGGAACCAACCAAGCTCCCACCTTAGAAGAAATCTTTAAGAGACTAAGGGCTGTTTATGGTCAGAAGATATATTGGTGGTAAGTCCTGCTAAAATATAATAATAGAATAATTGTAAGTTAAGAGTTATGTTGATTTTATTGCAATATTAAATTCCTTATACTTTAAACTTTGTTTATTAGCCTACTTAGTGAAATACATGACCTTGTATTGTACACATGTATACATAATGTACCGTAAAGGATGAACAGTAGATATAGTTGTAGATATATCATGTAAATTGAAATAATTATGTTTTACGGATACGTACTGTATAGCTTATGTGGATAGTTATGTAAATTACATTGAAAATATAAATATTATAAGATTTAAAATCTTGTATATCAAAGTTTACCATCTCTGCTGCGGAATGAATTAGTCCGATCATCCCACCCTCAGGCTAGTACTGCACCATTACCAGTTACCACAGTTTCTTTACTGGCCAAAGAAGCCATGCTGTTGTCAGGCCACTTCATACCAAGGATATGAGACCTGCTTTATCCTGGCCAAGAGCTACAGGATCTATAGCAAGTGTGTCTACGAGAGTCAATATGTCGTCAATCACTTGTGCGGGTGAAATATTGAGTCCTTTCACAGATCGCAGGGGCACAGTCTGCATTGAATCCACCATAGCAGGCATGTGGTGAGATTCATCACTGTTACAACAAGCTGTTACTTGAAACAATATCTCATGCAGAGGGAGTGAAGCCAAGAGCTTACAAAGTTCGGGGAGTTTTGTCATTTATACTGGAGTTAACATTTTCAGATATTCTGAAAAATGGCAGCTGGGAATTAAGATCCCCGCCACCTTTGTTTCTTGCTATCTCTCCAGACATGCTCTCAACAGAAAATGCTTTTAGTCGAACAGCCCTGGTACTAGGGTCAATGTGTACTATATACCTTAGATCCATTCCACCTCTATACACTAAGAATAAGTGGGTAAGTAGGCTGCCGTAAAATCCACAGCAGTTACTGTTTTAGGGTTTCAGTATACTTAACCATCTACCAACTTCCCTCTGTCCCACTATTTGTGGATAGAGGCACAACAGGTACTGGCCAGTACTTTGTTTTAAAGTTTCCGTTTTCCTCACCATGGAAAGCAGGATCGTACGTTGCTCCATCGGTAGGGAGATTCTAGGATCTAGATGTCATTAGGATTTCCCCTCTCCCCCCCCCCCCCTCCCTCAAAAACCATCAATAAAATTAAATTGAGGAATGCAAAGGGCTATTTCCTCCTGCATTAAGGAAAGGAGGGACCAATAACCCTGGCAGAAACACTGACGGACGTGAGTGTATCTCAATCTTCGACCACATTCTGAAGACCAGGAGAAGTGAGAGCAACCTGTTCATCACCACTACACTACAGCTGTTCTGAGGGAAGTCATTACGAGAACAATGAAAATCGAACCGAGTCACCAAATATATGCGTGTGCGTGTGTACATTGTTAAAAGATCTTGTGTAAAGGTCTTCAGGGTGAAAGAAAATCGAAACGTGTCATGATCTCTTCTTAATTTACAGGGAAAGTTACATAGAGAACGAGTATAGAAGAAGGATAGCTAACAGACAAACACCTTCACGACCCTCCCATCAAGAAGAACCTTTAGTGACTGTTGGAAGATACACCCTGACAAAAATGGATATGGCGAGCATTGATGCAAATTCCTGGGTTAATGACAATGTAAGTGAAATGAACCTGCACATGCATGGATCTGTGATTACAGTATAGCTACATTTTATGCTTCGCATATGACGATATGATGAAATTTCTCTCTTCACAGATAATTAATGCCTACCTTCACCTTGTAGCTGAGAAATCACCATTGGCGATAGTGTCGTTTAGTTCCTTCTTCTATCAAGTTTATTGCACAAAAGGCTTCCCACATGTCCAAAGATGGCATCGAAAGGTAACTGCATTACTTGTTTCAAACCACAATAAAGCATTCAACGATTAAATTACTGCCTTCTGCATGAACCTCTTTTTTATCCACCTTTGCCATAATGTAAGAATCTACATTTTCCAGCATTGTAGAAGAAATTCATTGAGGTGTACAAATCTAAAAGTCAAGAGAAATTACAAGTGCCAAAGTATTGTAGATGACTAAGATGAATCTGTGTTGAATGTTTCCCAGTAAACAGCTAACAGTTTTATATCTCTACGACAACTTAGTGAATAACCTGAAATGCTTAGTCTCCCACTAATCATGCCATAAGTGGTACTCTGGCAAAGGAATATATTGATTGCAGAATCTTCAAGTCAAGATTATTGTACTATCCATGCAATAACAAAGATTAAATATCTACCAAATTAATTGATGGCAACCTCAATTTCAACTTAAAACTCAGCTGTTTGATTAAAGGCTCTTAATCGATGCAGCAAACTTTTCAAGAGAAACAGATATGTGACTGAGATTGCAGGAATGGCTGGTCACTGTTGACATCAGAATATCATTCGGTATATGGTCTGTTAACTGGAAGAGTGAAGTATCTAACATCATTTTGTGATAGTAATTGTTATTTTGAAACAAATATTGCAAACTTAGTTGGTATATGTTAAATGCTTTGTGGTTCAAAGGGTTAGAACACTACTATGCTTAAACAACCTTCAGTTTCACACCAGGTTTGCAATATAATTTGCAGCACTCAATACGTCACTGTCTCTTTAGATCTAACGCACTCACGGCTAACACGTTGGTGTGAAATGGTAACCTATTAGCGCTGTACTCCCTCTCCCTATGAGCGGTCTAGCCGGTCGAACGTCCTCTGCTCACTTAGCCTTCACAATAACCAATCTTACATACAGCATAAGGTTGTGGATTTTGAAGAATCTACTGAATCTATCTAAATTTGGAACTAAATTCTTCTCTAAACCTACCTGAGCCTCAGGGAGAAGATGACTTTACTGTGATCCTTGCTAAGTATCCTTTGTTATTTTGTAGAGTTTGAAGGTTTTCACTAAACGCTTCCTACTAGTGTATGTACAGTACTATCTATACTGTAAGTTTAAGGTAGTATAAGAACCCAAAATCTTAACATATATAGATTCACGTATATACAGTGATGAGTGCAGTCTTCCTTGGCGTTTAGTAAGTTTTTCGTTTGGTTGCATGGTTTCATTGGTGTCGCACAACTTTGCTCAAGAGTAGCTGCAGTGCAGTTGTGATGAACAGGTTGATCTCACTTCCCTCTGTCTTTTAGAAACTGGTCGATGTCAAGTTTGAATCTCTTGATACTTTAATGTTGCAGGAACTTGACAGTCACATGGGGGTCATCCTAAAGAACCAAACCCTGGATATTATTCCAGGAGCCTTTTTAGCTAATGCCAATGGAGCATATGTGTCTAAGTGTCTGTCATACTGTAGGTCGGCTATTGTACCCAGAATGTTAGTCCGCTGTTCATGGTATGTGATCAAAATGTTTATGGGGATGGAATCAAATAGATAAATAATTTAGTTAAACTGTCAATTAGCATCACCAAATAGCATCACCAGATGTCAAAACATGAATGCTTTCAAAATGCTGCTTCTTCCAGAAACTTTTTTGATACTTACCAAAGTTGGTAAACATCATTGGTTGGTAGGGATTAACAGAGGGTTTACAGAAATAAGAGTTTAAAATTGTTTAATAAACCACAAACAAACTTGGTGAGAGCTGGTGGTCAGTATAATCAGATAATCAGTTTCAAAAAAGTTCATGAAAATTGCGTCAACCACAATCAAAAATGGTCAGAACTTTAGTTAAAGCCACATCAAACCTAGTCAGATTTGGTCAGAATCATGTACAACAGTTGTTGTTCATGATTTTGTAGTCAAAGAATTGTACATTAAGACCATGCAGGGAAAGTAGGAACTTCTCAGATAACCATTTTGAGAAGAAGCTTACTTTACCTGGTCTTTGGGAACTATATACTTATTGAATGGTGGCAATCTGGTACAAACATTTGAGAAGATTATGGATATGATAGACCGACCCAACTTAACATATAACGGTGAGATAATTTGAAGAGGCATTGTTCAAAAAGCCTTAGATATTTTTCTTGAAGTGTAAAAGGGATTTGGGAAGATGTTGAATAAACCCCTGTCATGAATATACATTGTGAAATTGTGAATTGTAGATAGCGAGTGCATCAATACCTCAATGCAGTTCTGCAGTTCAGGTTCCTCAGGACATGCTGAGAACTGACCAAGGCATTTATTCTGACAGCTGCAGACAAACCATGAAACATCTGGATGAGGTTCCATGATCAATTAGGAAATTAATGTAGTTTTCATCAGTTTTAGTGCAAATGGTTGTTCCTAGTAACCAGGCTTACTGCTACTCTTCTGGGCCCACTTTCGACCAAATCGCCACCACATCTCAATAATGTCACAGCCAGAAGAGCGATTATTCTTTCTGCCATAAAATGGCCCATCGGCATTTTTCCGGAAACTCTTATTGAACCTTCCTTCCCTAGGGAACGACCTCTTCAATTTGCCACATCAAAGACAAACTTCAGGAGGAGGTTCTGCAATGAGGCTAACTCTATCCTCTGTAAGGCCTTAAGATACTGGTTCTGACTTACCAACCTCAGATTTAATAGTTAAATACCCCTCTGGAGGAAGTAATGGCTGAGTGAGTAGAGGGTGCTCTATTGGCTGCACCTGCCATAAAGAGAGGGAGACGAATGCGTAAAGCTTACCGTATCGCACCAACTTAGTGAGTGCATTAGTTGTGAGGAGAAGGGTAAATCTTGTTGTTCGTAATTATCCAACCAGTAAGTTTTGGAATTTCAATGTTACAAGCTATATGCATGTTAAAGTGTCTGACTCCTGTTAATGTGCACATATCCACAAACTATTTGCACCTATTTGCATTGTTTTTGGTATAATCAATGCCAATGAATTATTGCTATAAGACAATCTGCAACTCACGTCTAGTACTCATACAGACTACAATAACAGTAAAACTTCTAATGCATTTGCTTGGGTGAAATATGTCGCCTCCAGTGTCATAAGGGTTAACACTCCTCAGCCAAACCAATTGTAGTTTGGAAATGTTTGCCTAGAGTGTCGAGGTGAGAACTTTTACTTAGCTCTCTCAGTAAAAACTCAGATAAAGGGCAAAGCGCTCCTCCGGCAATATATTTTCAGTGCTAGTTTATTTCCTTATTAATGTAATAATATTCTTTTCTCCGTCAGACTGATATTTTCTCCAACCAACTGATTTTTGTGCCCATTCATTCTCGCCATCACTGGTGTTTGGTTGTGGTAAACAATGACAAGAAGACGATTACTTTCTATGATTCAATGAGGAACCGTGGCAGGAGTTACCTGAATAATGTTAAGAATTACATGAGTGATGAGGCCTATTCTAGAGACAAGACACATGTGGACTGGACACTTAAAACTAGTGATGGAGTCCCAAAACAAAGGAACTACAGTGACTGTGGAGTATTTGTCTGCCAGGTAAGACAGGTTTGCCAGTTAGATTGATTAAGAATGGATTAGTGCTAAAACAAACAATGTTATCCAGCTTTCTTATTTGTGGGAAATTCAACAACATTCAACATGGTTCGGCTAATGTTGGAAGTATTTCAAAAACATATTGCAGAAACTTTCTGTACTGAGTCTTATTGGCTTGTTTGACAAAAGGCAAAGAGAATGAACATGCACTTCAAATGACAGGAAAGTTCCGCAAATACTGTAATGATAAAACAGTTTAAAAAATGACTTGTAAAATCATGTCATATACTCCACATGACAATAGTGATTCATTACAATCATAAGTACTACACATGTACTACACATGACAACAGTGATTCATATACAATCATCAGGTATTATCCATATACTATGCATGACAACAGTGATACCTATACAATCATAAGTTATTGTCCTTGTACTATACATGACAACAGTGATTCATATACAATCATCAGGTATTATCCATATACTATGCATGACAACAGTGATACCTATATCATAAGTTATTGTCATGTTCTACACATAACAATAGTGATACCTATACAATCATCAGGTATCGTCCATGTACTATACATTACAACAGTGATTCATATACAACCATCAGGTATTGTCCATGCCTGCACATGACAACTGATTCAAAAACAATAATAAGTTATTGCCCTGTACTACACATGACAACAGTGACTCCTATGCAATCATTAAGTATCATGCATGTACTACTAGTACTACTATACATGACAATAGTGATTCCTTTACAATCATAAATTATTGCCATGTACTACACATGACATCATGTGTTGTCCATAGCAACAGTGATTCATCTACACTCGTCGGGTATTATCCATGTACTACACTTGACAACAGTAATTCTTATACAATTATAAGTTATTGCCATGCAGCTACACATGACAACAGTGATTCCTACAATCTGTAGGTATTGTCCATGTACTACACATGACAACAGTGATTCCTGTACAATCATAACTTGTTGTCATGTACTGTACACATGACAACAGTGATTCCTATACTCCTGAAATCTGCTAGATTTAGCTTGTATATATGCTATAGTATATGGTAACCTCCTAGGTTGAGAATGAAATAAACTTTTACGGAATGATTCAGAGAATTGTTGGGCATTAGTCCTTCGTCATGCTTTAGCTCCATAGCCTCCAATTGACAGCTCTAGCCCTCCGAGATTATCAGTGAGATGAAAGAAGAAAATTATGAACAACAGTGTACAACAGTGAACAATAGAAAGTGTGAAAGATAAATGACATTTTCCATCTAACATTATAACATCACAAATTTTGTTTTTGCTCCAAAATGGTAATTCCAAATGCATTCAAAATATGTTGTCCAAGTCAAAAGAAGCAAGAAATTAGCAAATAATGTCAATTGATGTGTATATAGCTTTCAATTTGGTGAGTATACTCAGTACAGAAATATGTACAGTGTATATATTCAGTCTCCAATCAGGGAACTCTGGCTGCCATTATAGGCATCTCCCTGTTCCAATTCAGTTTCAAGCATTTCATTGTATTATGTTGACCAAAACCTCAATAAAATGTAATCCTGGTTTAATCTTCTGGTTGAGATTTTGAAAGCCAAATCCTCTTTTCAAACACCTATCTATAAAGTATGACTTCAACTATGCCATGCTTAATACCAAATGTTTTGGTGACTAAAGATTACATCATGAGTGGTGGTGATTCCATCCTGTTTATTTACTTTGCTATTTTCAGTATGCCAAGAAGCTGGGATTTGACAAGCATGTTTCCTTTTCTCACCTGGAGGCAGCTAATTTTCGACAACAGATGAAGGAAGAGTTACTAATGAAGAAGCTGGAATAATTTCTGGAGCACGACTGAATAAAAATTGGACGCCTCCAGTGGAGCAACATGCACCATCCCATCAGTGTACTCTGTTTACTTTCTCTGTATCCTCATCTGTGTTACCCTTGCTCACTAGCCTTAGAGACTGACATTTTATCTATCACACACAATGTGTGTGTGTGTGCAGGTTTAGAGAAGTAACTTGGTATGTATAGGTTCGTTCACCTTAGTGAGAACTATTGTTTTGATGGATGTTAAAGGCCATTTGATGACGACAGTGATCACAGTTGTTCATGATAACATGGAGGTTTCCATTGAAGTGGCTAATATTGCAAACCATATGGCTAAAGCATATGATGCCTTCAAGGCTTTCTTGTTGGATCATATGTGCCTTGTCCATAATATTGTGATGAAATATATACATAGGTTATCAAATTGTCATCCTTCAATTAATGGTCAAGGAAAATTCTTACATATGTTGCCAATTTTCCTAAAATGTGAAACTATGGATTGGTCAGTGGTGTATTCTACCTTGCCTATCACAAGTTCACAACTGTCCAATGTTCATGAAAAGGTTATGGATGTCAGGGTCATATGCCCCTTTTGATCCTTGCCAAAGGCTCATTGAATCTATGTTGATGATATGTGTGTGGAACTTAAGGTAAAACAACTGAGGGTCTGAGATATTTCAAACTTACGAAGGTGTCAATAGGCCAAACATTCAAACAGAATTACCTTATAAACATGCTACCTCTAGAAGGGCACTTCAGATTGACTTAATACTTGGGACATGGGTCCTCATTAATGTGTAGATCCTTCCTATTATTTTTGGTGTAATTAGCATGCACACTAATGAGGGCACGGGCCTAACGTTAAAGTCTTGAAAGGTTTGTCGACATATTCTGGCCATGGAATGACAGCATGCTGTATATGGAATGTAACATCTGCTACTGCCTGTCACAGGTTGTAGTGATGGGTAGGGATGGATTAATTGTTGGATAATTGTCTAACCCCCAATTTCACTTTCAGATTTTTTGTTTGACGAATCGCTAGAAATGTTTAATTTATCAAGTGATTGTGAGAGAGAAAATATCCATATATTTCTAATATAGTGGACTCGACAGTTCACAGCCTAGTACTGTATTTTATACATCAAAATTATACTTTGAATCATTGCAATATTAATGCTGGGTTTGGGATGTGTCACTGCTTTCATTCCTTAGTTTATTATTTTTGTTCATGCTGTACTTAACAGGTAATGGATGATAGTGTGTGCCTATGCTTAGAAGCTTGAAATCTCAATGACCGAATATCCGTTTCATTTTTGCTTTGGTAGATCGATGATTTGTATTCCAAGCAAGCATCTGATTGTTTGTGCGGCTATCACATAGATTTTCTCAGTTTTATAGTTTTCTTTTCAACAACAGTAAGACTTAAGGCAAGCACAGAATTCCCATGTTAGCATATCAACCTGCATTTCCTTGTTTAGTGAGACACAAACATGACACAATCATAGAGATCATACTTTGAATTTTAGTTTTTTACAATAAAAGGATAATCAGAGATGTGAATAGGTGGTTGTGAACTCCCGTGTCACGTTTACCTTACATCAGAACAATGGCATGGTTATCCAATTCAGTGAACCTCGCCTCAGTGGCCCAGGTGGTAGTAGGGTGGCTTGTTATAATAACTATTAGGAATGTGGCCACGTACGTGGCATAATAGCAACAACATTTCCCTCCGTTCTGGTCAGGGAAGCTGACACAGGTAAAGGCTAGAAAGAGGCATTAAACAGGCACTTTTAATCTTCCACTAAGTACCTCATGTTGGGTGGGGGTATAGGGAGCTCTCCAATTGCCAGCGGACATTGGTCTATGTCAAAACAGACAGAATGCTTTTGTCATCCTAGAAAGAACATGGGTTCAAAAACCAAACTGATGGCAGTGTAGTCAGTAATCCATTTCTTGGCCCAAATCCTACTAACTGTATTGTAGACAGACGTGGATGTCATTGGCTGCTGTGTAGTGAATTCTGGACATCCCACAAAGGTAATGCAAGCCGACCCAAATACGAACAGATAGGAAACATGATCTTAGCGTACGGCCGAGAAGTCTGCACTGTAATGAAATTATTTGTAAGAGGGGTCAGTGAGTGGGTATATGCATGGGGTGGAGGCGGTGGAAGTGATGTATATCTCATATCCAAAATGTAGCTTCTAAGAGCAACTATTCATCACTTTGACTTTCTCTGCATGCTGTGTCCACTTTTCCTTTGGCATGTATGTCCAGATCAGGTTTGGGTCGGAGGTTATAGGGTCAGCATGCCGGATACCTATTTAATAAATTCAATGATTGTATGGTTAAAGAGTGATCTCATTGGTTTGATATTAAGGACTCGCTCATACAATTCAAATACTGGATGGTCTTGTGACAAGACTACTGTAAACCCCAGTATGTTGCGTTTGCTAACTTGTCTTGGCCAAGACGGTATTGAAATACTTCAGTATAAAGTCATTTCTTTTAGAGGGCGCAATCTTCGTTTGCTGTTTTGTTTCTGAAATACCCTCATCACTAACGTTATTGCGGACTGAAATATCAGCTCGGCTGGCCCTAAAGAGGGTGCACTCATTGAGTGTAAATGTTCTGAACAAACTCCATTTTAGCAATAATATACTGAGCACGACCGTTAAACACCCCCGCCCCCTTTTTGTTCCTCACATCACGTGTATCTTCTGTTATGCATGTGATTATGCGACCAATTTAGCATTACTTAACATGGCATTTCTTGATATGAATTATGGTATGTTAGAATAGCATTACCGCTAGCAAACATTAATTTGACGACGAAAATAAGACGGCAAACGTTTTAGTAGTCGATGCTTGTTTATAGTTTGATTCGGTGATTCACTCTGAGATTGCCGACTATTATGCAGAACTTAGCTAGGTGTTGTTCCCAATTTCATTCAGTACTTGGGTAGCCCGAGTCTACCTCCTGCATTCTGCCGAGCAGCGCCGATACATATTATTATTGTGCGGAACAGTTGCCAAGTTATCAGAAAATCGATGTAATAACACTGACGTTCTTGCAATACTGCATGTGACAAAGGACTGATGTAGCTTTGCATGGTCACATGATATTATAGATAATAAGGTTCAGAAAGGACAATGTCCTCATAAAGATCCTGAACCACAAATAAACTAAATTCTACCAATATCAGAAAAATAAGCATCAATACCATTCTTGAAGGCATTGACACTACTAGATACACCAATGACTCCGGCAAATCATTCCACTCATCTACCACTTTCTGCTATCTAACCTGGAAAAATCCTTAATAAGACTGACTGCTGGTACGATTAGTGTTCGACCAATTGAAACAAAATCATGAAACGTCCGCCTATCAAAACCATGGACAATTTTCATGACCTGAAAATGATCCGACCACGAAGACGTCTCAGCCGGGTCGTTGCTCGCCGGTGCAGTGATTATGATTTAATCATAATTTTCCAACTGGGCAGCCGCCTCATATTATCTCAGCGTAGCGCGACCGTCGGTTAATTGGCGTGGAGCGTACAATGAAATTTGTTGACAAAAAAGCCTCCCAGATCATGGACGGAAATGGCACTTCCCAGGCCTTCCAAGTTACATCTGACAAACTAAATTTATTTTGCGATCTCATAAATTTCCACTTCAAAAAAATGGTAAATAGTTTACTTTGAAAATCTCTGGGGGGAAACTTCCCCTGCTGCATAGGGCCATGCTTGGCACGTACATGGCGTAGAAACGTTTTGGCTAAAAAATACCTCCTAGATTGTCGAAAATGATTCTTCCCAGGCCTTGCGTAGGCCCTCATTATTTTGAAAGGTCCTCATTTAGTTTGTTTGTAAAATCTTTGTTGGCCTTAGGCACATTGCCTACTGATTGATGTGTCTATTGGGTAACAGTATTATGATGGTTGCCTAACGTTAGGCCCATAGGAGTGAATCCTTCCCCAAAGGTGGGGGAGGAGCTTTTTAAAAATAGATTTGTGGCCTACACACATTTGAAAAGCTCTATAGGCTCCTGTGGGTCTATTTTATGTTTCCGATAGGCTAATATTTCAGACAAAGTAGGCTACCCCAACGTTATGATCCTAAAATATATTACCAACAAATCTCAGTATAACCATAAACCCCCCGGTTTAGGTTATGATATGCGATATCCGCAGAAATTCCAACTGGTAGCTCTGATTTTCCAACTATAATCGTCACCCGCCCCACCCCCCTCTAGCGAAGTCCCTGAGTTCAATGTAGTACCGTACGGTAAGCTTCAGATGCAACAGACGCTGCTCATAAGACAGGGAACTAATAGAACTGATCAATTGAACACGCTCAAGACTGCCTGAACAGCATACTCCAAATGACTGGGGCCTCACCGTGATCCGTTTTTACAATCTAAGAACAATGTCCTTGTGAAGAAACTTAAAATGTCGCCTAATCAGCCCTAAAATCCAATTTGCCCTCTTGACAGATTCGACACACTGCTTAGATGGTTTTAATGAAGAATCCAAATAGATACCAAGATCTATCTCCCGTGCTGAACTACCTCCAAATTTCTTCCGTCAATGCTAGGCCTATATACCTTCCTCACATTATCAACATGCATAACCTTATACACTTGTCAACATTGCAAAGCATACGGCCCAAACACCACTTTTTTATATCTAGATCCATGTAAAACCTCAGAACTATCCTCTCTGTAAACCGAAGTGTCGTCCGCAAACATTTTGATCTTAGAAACACTAACCGAATCATCCAAGTCATTAATGTAAGCAATAACAATGGACCCAACACAGATCGAGCCCTGGGAAACACCACTAGTGACACCAAGGCTAGTATCGATCCAAGGAGAAACAGATCCACCAACTTCCACTCTTGCTTAGTTTGTTTTAATCTCCTAACCAATCACCAATCCACGTCAATCAATCACCCATTGATACCTAAACATTCCAATTTGACTAATATTATAACCGTTTATGAATCGGATCGGATCAAATCGGATGCCAGGAATTAACAGAACCTTGCACATTAAGATCAACGTTTTAAGTTTTACAAAAAATTTGGGCATACGAGGAATTTCTGGCGAGGAATTTCTTGCGAGAAATCTCATCTCATGAGAAATTCCTTATCATTGAGAAATGGATGATACTTCTCGCGAGAAATTTCTCGCGAGAAAAAGTAACAACATTCCTTCTGGCATCTCCTTCCTTTTCAGTTCAAGTTGAAACCAATATCTGTTTCATGTTTCACAAAGCTCAGGCTGGTGCAAAAAGTCCAAGCCAATCTGTTGTGAGATCTCCATTCTCACGAGAACTTGGTAACTCAAGTTCTCATGAGAACTCATTAATTAATTCTCATGAAATTCTCACCAGATATCCCACGAGAATTTAATAAGGGTGTTGTCACTGGTGGCCAATGGGTGACGTGTCAGTCCGCGACCGTCAGTCGATCCGAGACCATGCATCAGTTTATATTATTATATTGTTAATAAAAACAAATAATTGATATTCACTCTAATTTTCTGTGAAAGTTCTTTCGCTAAGTGTCCATGCATCAGTGTTATTAAGTGTAGTTGTTCAGATATAGGCCTATATATAGGCCTACTAAATAGATTTAATAGAAATTAAGAAAAACTGAAATCTCATGAACTTCAATCTCGCGAAATCTCATTAATTTCTCGTGAGATTTGATGTATTCTCGCGAGATCTCGTGAATTTCTCGTGAGATTAATTGATGTATTCTCGCGACTCGAGATCTCATGAAATCCTCGCGAGATCTC